>JAUZST010088602.1:0-19714 GCA_034779995.1 Parotocinclus haroldoi
ATTAATTGGTAGCTGGGCTCAATTCCCCATATGAATAAAAAATTTTATAGAGGGGGGGGGCATATATATATATATATGCTGTCCGAATTAGCTGGGAGTGCAATTAAGTGCAAAGTACTCATTTCATGAAGTACTTAGAGTCATGGCTGAAATTGCTGGCACCCCTGAATTGTTTATGGACCGAGATAGAGTTTTTTGATAAAGCACATACCATTTTGTTTACCAAAAACTGGGTGTCAAATATAGTGGCGGTTCAAATATATTTTTTTGTTATGTTATGTTTTATGTTGTTTTGCTGCCTCTGGCACTGTGTGCCTTGACTGTGAGCCAGGCATCATGAAATTTGAAGATTACCAAACGATTCTAGGTAGCAATGTAGTACCCAGTGTCAGAAATCTGGGTTTGCATCCTAAGTCATGGGTCTTCCAGCAGGACAATGACCCCAAACATACTTCAAAAAGCAGCCAGAAATGGATGAAAACAAAGCACTGGAGAGTTCTGAAGTGACCAGCAATGAGTCCGGATCTAAATCGCACTGAACACCTGTGGAGAGATCTTAAAATTGCCATTGGAAGAAGTCACCCTTGACCTGGAGCAGTTTGTAAAAGAAGAGTGGTCCAAAATTCCAGTTGAGACGTGCAAAAAGCTTGTTCATGGTTATAGGAAGCTACTGATTTCAGTTATTGTTTCAAAAGGGTCTGCAACCAGATACTAAGTTGAGGGTGCCAATAATTTTTTTTTTTAGTTTTACATGAAATTGGCTTTTTTAAATGTATTGTTTCAGTACACACAAACAAAATAAAGATGTGTATACCAAAACATGTAATTGCAATCAATTTCTGGGATAAAACTTTCTGGAAAAATTCAGAAGTGCAAACAATTTTGGCCATGGTTGTATATTGGAAGCAGCATGTGAAAATAATGTGGGGTGGTGGGGGTCGGAGTGGTGGCAGCCAGGATTACTTCATATAGTCCCTTCATGTAGCTTATTGAGACAAAACCTAACAGCAGTATTATTTGAATGCATTGTTCTCTCAACATGAAGATTATCCCAGTCTGCCTGTTTTCTATAATTTGGTTTGCACAGGTGTTTAAATGTGATTTAAATGTAACTCTCAGCTGTGGAGTTACTGCAGGCAACTCAGCCAGCTTTAGAAAATTACGTGTGTTACATTCCTGCTCAAAAGACAAATTTAGATTTGAGAGACCCAGATACCACGCACACTAAACCAGACGTGGCCTGCTCAGTTCATGTCTCTGCCCTTGGGCCTTACACCTCAGGCACACCATAAACAAAAGGCTAAATTTGATAATGTGTCTCACCCTGAAGCCAGCTGACTGAAACACCATTAAGAAAAATTAGGTTTGCAAGCAATAACTAAATCAGTGTTTGGCTTGGATACCAGTCTAGTAGAAAAGTCATGCTCTTATTGGTCTTTCAAATCTGGTTTGGTGCCTCATCCCTTTTTTGTTCCATTCTACTGCCCTCTTTTATCCAATAAAAGCACAGGAAGCGATGATTCAGCCACGTGTCATAACGATCGTGCCAGTGATCATGCTTTCATAGTCTTTACTCTGGCACCTGTTTTGAGAATGGACTGCATAGAAGCCTGATTCCAATTATGGCTGGAGATTTGTCTGCCTTATTATCCTCCATTCATGATAGATGGTTATCTTTATGGATATGGCGATGGATTTATCTTGAACTCCAGTCAGGTTTTTAGGGCACCGCCCCCATCTTTCCGCTTTCATGATCTGTTTTAATTGTACCTTATCATTTTGTCATCATTGTCTATGTATTATTAGCGGTTGGACGACCTATTTAAACTTTTTTTTTGTTTTATCACATGTGTAGGTGTGGAAGACACGGCTAGAATATTGAAACACAGGTAGATACACGTGGCACTGTTATTTCGGAGACACTCGATGGCAGGGGCGTTTCTAGACTACTTGTCTTTCTGAAGCATACACAAAATTTAAAGGGGTGCAGCTGTACCCTTTTGCTTGCTAATCAGTATCAAAATAAATCTGTTACACTGAATATCATGTTATTCTTTTCACTTGCATCAGTTTATGGTAACGTAACTGATGCACGTGGCTTTAGTAAGGCCTTATGACACATCTGATAAATGGCATTTTAGATTTCAGTCTAACATGCATCAAATATAAACATGTGCAGAATTTGTAGAGATTATTTTGCTTCCACTTGACTGAGGTTTTATGCTCTTACCCCCATAAGCTTGAACCGCTGCTATAATAACAATAGTCTGCGATTCTAAGTTATTTGGAATAAAAAATGGTTGTGTGAATTGACATCACACAGGATTTTCATGGTGTGTAGTTGTTTTGTAAAGGTTTGGGAATTTGTTATCACCATGGTAGTAGAGGAAATAGGAGAGTGTCAACCAGAAGGTATGGCTGCTAACTGAAACTGTTATTCTATTGTGGCTGAAAAATGACTATGTATCATATTGTAAAATGTGTGTATTGTTACATTCTGTACATCTGGTAAAAAAGCATGTTAAACACAAAATAGATTAAGTGTTCTAACACTAAAGTAGGCGTTACTCTGCCATGCATGAGAAAGGAAGAAAAAAAATATGTCTTGGGAACTTTTTATTGATTACACCAAATTAGTGTCTGTGTACAGACTTCAAAAACTAATCAAAAAGTAGCTATGCCCCCCTGAAACCTGAAATAGACCATGTTATATAGATGTGTGTGGTACTTGCAGTGGTGCTAGAAAATGTGTAAATGCATTAGAAATTTTTTCATCAAGGTGGGTCAAAAGACACAGGACACATGGTGAGTCAGAAGTCAAAGAACATGTTGTGTGCTGCTTCGTGGACTTTTTGCAAAGGCTGCCAAAACCATTGTTGAGGTTCCTTCGTCTGTAGCGGTCTTCAGACTATGTGGCTTATCATTAACAGTCCTGGTTTTTCCAGGTGAAATTGGGGTCTTTCTACGCGTCGGAATTTGAAATCTGTGGCCATTATATGGCAGCTGCATTCTCTGGCCATCAGAATCGTCAGTTCTGTCTTTAGTTACCTGTGATAAACAACAATAGTTATGAACTTTGTGTTGATAACTTTTGAACCACAAGAGACGTCGATTTCTGAGACAATTCTCCTTTGATGACATGACCACCTTCCCATTAGAAAAACTTGCTCTTGATCCAATAAGGTAGCTTTCAACATGGCATCCATATTCCAGACATAGCCGAAAAGATAGACCACCTCACCCATTACTTGCTGGGTTATTTAGATATGTAATTTCCCTTTTTTTGTAAAATAAAAGGGTGTCCTGTGTCTTTCGACTCAGTCTGTATTTCTGAATAAATTGAATCTAATACATCATCAGACTTTTAGATAAGTCCTAAAAGTATATAAATATATCTCAGTTAAACAAATTATGCACATAATATTATACTTGGTTATTTATTTACTGATGAGTGCAATATTGATCCAATATTAAATATCTGTAGGTGACTCAGTAAATTGATTGGAATCATATTAGAGTCAGGTGTTTTCAGTAAATAGGATGACAATTCAGCACACTGGAACAGTTGAAAAACTTAAGTAACTTCTAATCAACTACAGATCAATCTCACATTGTAAAATGTTAATGTTTATGAGTCCCACTGTCAGGACAACACAGAACAACAATGGTGTGCATGACGGTTGCACAGAGAAAGCGATTGCCCTCCAAAAAGGCCACTGTACTCTCTCATTTTCTCTCTCCCTCTTTCTCTCTCTCTGACAGGGAACTTAAATGGAAAATCTGTCAAGAGTCATTTTAAAATCCATATTCCAAAGAGCCAATAATTGGCAAATTGGAAAACAAAAAAAGAAACAAAGATTTTCCTTTACTCTAACAAATGAAAACGTGATATAACGACGGTTTAAAACCAGTTCTCACCCCCCCCAGTCAGACCTGTTTCTGATTGTTCTGATACATTCACACCAGTAGCCTTCTGGAGGTCACTTTGAAGGGCTCTGGCAGTGCTCATCCTGTTCATTCTGGCACAAAGTAGCAGATAATGGTCTAGCTGAGGGGTTAAGGACCTTCCTACGGCCTTGTCCAGTTCTCCTAGAATTACTGCCTGTCTATTGGAATATCCTCCATACTGTTAAGACTGTGCTTCTGAAAGACCTTGTGCTAATGGCATGTATTAATGTACAGCATGTGCAACCACTGTAGGGTCCAGGAACCGCACCATGGCTCTAGTAGTGATGTTGACCATAGTCAGCTGCAAAACTAGTGATAAATCAGCCAGAAAAGATGAGGAGGGACAAAATGTCAATGGCCCTACTAAACCATTTCTGTTTTGGGGGTTGTCTCATTGTTGCTACTCTAGTGCACGTGTTAATTTCACAACACCAAAGCAGTTAATTAAGAACTCCCCTCTCCCCTGCTACTTTACTGACCAGATCAATATCACAGAAGTTGAACTGAGTTGATGCTAAAGTCTGATTAACAAGTGTTCCTGTATTTTTTAACAGTGTATACAAAATATAGGGACCTATACATGCCTATACTTACTAATTACATCGCTACATTGTAATTGCTGAACAGGGAGGTATGGTGAGGTAACTGTCTCAGTTGCTGCACAGCATGTATCACTGTATCATTGTTTACGCCTGCTCTTTTCTAACACCATCACTGTAGTCATTGAACTGACTCTTATTCCATATCTACCTCTGTTTTGGATCTCTGTCGCTCCAGTTTGCCTAACCCTTCATGGCACAAATGCATTACTGTTTTGGGTACCTGTATTTACAGTTAAGGATGAGATGGTCTGTGTTTAGACAGTGCCGATGGACAGTGCTGCGTGGTTCCTATGTGCTAGGACCTGTTAAAGGGTCATAATGCCTTATAACCTACGGGTAATAATGAGGGAACTGAGGAAATCTGCATTAATCTTAGTTATCTAAACCAAAGTTATCAATAAGATGCCTTTTATCACGTTCTTAATTTGTTTCTACAATGTGTAAAACAATCCTGAAAAAAAAATCAATACAGCAGTAATTGAAAGTCAGCAGTGGAGAAGGATTGACGTCATGCTATCATAAATACTACACACTTCTTAACTTCCATGCCCAGTTTCCAATTCACACCCTGATGAGAAGTTTCATGAAACCGCCAGCCCTTGTAAGTAGGTGTTAGTGTCGTTTGACGAATATTTTCGCTCAGTATAGGTGCTGCCAATTGCAACTTGCACTCAAAACGTGTGGGAGAGTGGGGGGCTAGCTTCCTCTAATTACCTGGGATATCAGGTTGGTGTTAACTGCTGTGTTCTGTTAGTCACAGATTCCTGAAATCGGCTACAGCCACTTTGTTCGAAGGGCTTAAACTATGCAGTCTGCCTGCACTAGCAAATAACTATGGGCATTTCCCAATAACAGGACAAACACATATTTGTTGTGCCTCATAGGAGCCCATTTATTCGTTGTTTTCCATTCTTTCACAAAGGGTCTTCAGTTTTTCACCCGTCTATCCACAAAAGATTGCGTGCAGCGCTGTGGAGCAGTTGCCTGCACACAAAATGACAGAGCAGCGTCTCTGAGCACTGTTGTTAGCATTATCGCTGAAACTTGGATGCGGAAGACAGCAGGTGTAAATATGTGACTGGAGTTCAAGCTCCTGAGGGATTGGACTAGCTTACATCATGTACTAATCATTCATTCATTTGGAACTGGACACCGGTTATTACCGTCACTTTAATCATATGCTTTTGCCATCCTGTAAGCTAAGGTTAAACCTGCGTCATTTTATCGCCTCAGCATTCTCTCTGCCGACCTGCTACTGCACGCAAGGCTGTTTTTAAATTACGTAAGTTTTTGGGAAACTGTCACTTAGTTCTGATTGCTGCCAGAAACCAGAGGTGGTGATCACAAATGCTTTGTGGGTAAATATGCAAAGTCTACTCACCTGTGTGCATGAGCTTACAGCCAGAATGGATAGAAATTATAGCACATTATGACTCCTTTCTAGCTGAAGATGTGAACAATGGTGGAGCTTGGAGGTGAATTATCTATACCACAGGGCAATATTGTGCTATTTCTAGCGCTACAGGTGCTTCTTACTATAAAGTATGGTATATTGTCTGTAAGTGTGACTGGATCTTAACCTTTATGTTAATACATCGTGTTTAAATGTCAGACATCATAAAATGAGTACTTCAGCATTTTCCACCTCATCTACTGTATATCTGATGTATCTGTATGAACGAGCATTGAGGATTATGACCTCCTGTACTCAGAAAACTATGCAACCTCTGCGAAGCCCCTTTACATATAAAATGTAATAGCAGTTCATTGTTGGTTTAAGTGAAACATATTTGTATGGAACAATTCATTATAGCTATTTGAGAGTCAAGCTTTTTATCTGTATAAGTAGTCCTTTTAGAAATGGCTTCTTTACTTCAAATGGAATAATGCACGGCTATGATTTATCAACGTAGTTTCTACATAAATATCACAAAAGCAGGGGGGATAGAGTGAGTCACAACAGTTATACATCACAGTTTTGCTTCAGTGGTTGCTCAGTCTTTAAGGTTCTGACCTTTGAATGGCTGTGAGTTCAAATCACGACTTTGCCAAACTATCACTTTAGGGCCACTGTTCAGTTATACGTTGCTGTTGATAAGGGTGTCTGTAAAATACTGTAAATCGATAAAACTGCACAACATCTGATTTAGCCCTGCAAGCAAGCAGAGGAAATACTAACTTCACACTGGCAGCGTCTGGCCTGAGCTTCAGACCCACGTTTCCGAACCTATGATGCGACAGCGCTAACGACTGTGCCATCGTCCCACCCAAAAAACAAAACGCATTATTGCTCGCTTTCTGATCGAATTAGCATTACAGTTGTTGCTCTCTTGAAATGTTTTACTAGCTCATTATTCTTTAATTTTTCCCCTTTGGTCAACCACCTATGTCCTGTTTCCAGCTGAAATGTTTCTGAAGTACATAGACTCCCAGTATGAAGCATGCTAATGAATTAAGTTTTTTTTGTAAGCTTATGTAGTTCTAAATATAAAATAAACTTGCATGGGAGTAACACTGTTACTATACTACTCACACAAATAGGGAGTACTTCAAAATGAAAGATCCTATAATGATCCCATTTTGAATCCCATTTACGTGAGCAGTGTATATAACGTCAGTATGTACTTTATTCAGTTCATTTTCTGATTTGCTTTTTAAATGCTTTATAGGCTTAGTGTTATCGGTGCTGTTGCCTAAGCACTGGCACTGAGTGAAACTTTAGCCTACGCATTAATATGAAAGAAATAGCCCAGCTTTTGTAATGGTCAGAGTACACGTTTAGCATCTTCTATCATTTCCTTTACTCCAGACACTGTATCAGGTTATGTTGTTTAATGAATAATAATCATTGCTTTTCCTTATCGAATGCTGTACTGAGTTCACAGACCTGAAGCTACCGTATGTAAATTAAAGTTGTTGTCAGTAGACTTATGATGCAAGTGGCGGTGCCCGTGGCATCGACTGTGCTTGAGCTACAGACCCGATTTTGTTTTTTTGTTTGAAATTGCTCGAGAGCACAGTGGAATTTAAATGGGTATTTAATTTCTGCTGGTGGTGATAAAGGCATAGAAGGTTTGTTTTAAAATATTCAGTGTTTACTGTTGATGTTGAGTGTGAAAGAAAATGGAGCCTCGCTCACACCAGTGGAGCCATGTTCAGTCACAGAACACAGGGTACATGTACTGTGTGAGCGTTTGTGTGGGTTGTGCTCAGGCACTCCAGTCACACACAGTGGACACAAAATAACACGTTTGTGCTGAATGCACTCGTCTTGGAGGAGATGATCTGAACTGCTGATTTTTATCCAGTTTTGTTTAGCTGTAAAGTTCATTTGGATGTAAAAAAAATAGTGAGTTCTGATTCTCAGTGACCTCATAGTTGGATATAGACATGCTGACCATCACTGTGAACTTCATGTATTATTTTTGGAAATGTTACTATTTTAGCTGTTGATCATTTGCATTTACACAGTTGTTAGATTACATAGTTATGGAATTTTGAGATACAATATATATGTTATCTAGGGTTGGGGGGAAAATTCTGTTCTTAGATGCATCGCGATTCGGATGGCGATTATCGATTCTGAATTTATTAACAAATGCCAATAATCCATAATCGAGCACACTTGCATCTGAACATGAAGAGCAGCTTCTGTTCTTACACAAGAACTTAAACATTAGCACTCACTAACTGAGCTCTGTAACGTCTATTCTGAGTTTAATATTCTTGAAGTATCCGTTTAATATTCTTGAAGTATGCGCCTTTTCTCTGTTGTGCTTCTCTCAGTTTCTGGCTTTTGACTTTTTGTCTCGATTTGCCTTGGGGGGAGTTAAGCCCTGCCTACCAACTCATTCTACAGAACCTGCTACGTCAGCGAAAGCACAAATGTCTATTACCCTGATTGGAAAATGGTAGGGAATAAACACAGGGAAGATAATTGTTAAAACTATCTTTTTTAGTAATGCACACTACTAATTTGTTAATATAGGTAATATTTTGATAACTAATATTAAGACGGAGAAAAGTCGCAAAGAAAGCGAAAACGGATACATCAAGAATATTAAACTCAAACTTTTTTTTTTTTTACAAAATGTAATTTTTTTGGTTACGAATTCTGTTTTCTCAAAACTTTAGGACCTATTTTGACGCCATAGATTTGTTTTAAGTAGTCACATGGTAAAAACTGTATAGAAAAAAAACCAATCGAGATGCATCGATAATCGTAATCGAATCGTGAGGTGCCTAGAGATTCCCACCTCTAATGTTATCTTAAATGCAGAAATAATACTACATTTTGTATTGAGCTTTTTTTAAGTGAAGCATGTTCTGTTCTTTTGGCTCATAATTAAGGTTAGGTTGAATAAATAAAAAACCTGCAACAAAACTGATGCTAAAGCATGCTGATATGCCTCTGCTGAGAGGCATTGTGTCTGTAAGCATTTGCATATCACCATTAGTATTGAAAAATGTACATTTTCTTTCACCATGTGGGGTAATTTCGGTGGTCATCATAAGGAAACCTGTTTCTGTATATTTTTTTCATTTTGCGTAAATTTGATTGTTTATTTATTTCTTGGCAAAACTTCAGTTTTGCTTTAAAAGCCAAAGAGCTACAAGGTTTACTTTTGGTTACTGGGGGTGTACTCACGTCGTCCCTGGAACCATGCTCCTTACTTCCCCTCCCGTTTATTATCATAACGATACTCGCTCGCACAGCACAGCATGATTATGGTTGTACTCACTTACTGTGCTACTTACTTTTTTGGTTTCACTTTAGGCACGCTGACACACAGCCCTCTCATAAGCCTTATGATAAATGTATTGATTATGTGATGCACTCTTATTTGGCTTCTTGTGCTGCACATATGAGTAGATATTTAGGGACTTGAGCACGATTCGCAATCAAACTTTATGCCTGCTGTGCTCAAGCCTAGTGAATCATGCCAGAATATAGTTCAGTGTACCTCACCCCAGCACGATTTGGAGCGATCACACTGGAGCGATCACACGCAATTGCGCCTAAGCACGGTACAGATTGCTTAGCGAGAAGATTTTTAGAGTTTTAGGTTAGGGTTAGGTGTAATTGTAGCATTACATTAGTATAGGAATATACAATGAAAAGACAAAGTGTAATGGAAAACCTCCATAAAAAGACAGAAAGATGCACTCTGTGTGTGTTTATGTTTCTGTGTGTGTGTGTGTGTGTGTGTGTGTGTGTGTGTGTGTGTGTGTGTGTGTGTGTGTGTGTGTGTGTGTGTGTGTGTGCTTGTGCGCACGTTGGTGTAATGGGTGCTAAATTATTAATGCTGAGGGATTTTGTCAGGGTCCTCATGGGCATCAGTAAAGTGCTTTTACACCAAACAGGCTTGCCTTATGCAGACTTGTCGGTGTATGTTCATGTAAATGTCTGCATTTCAAGTGAATAATGTATGTGCATTGCTGTATACAGCACCTAATACTTGCATTTCAGTAATAGTAATAATACTGTTCCAAGATAAGTCAACTATAAGTAACCCGTTATCAAACTATTATAAGAAATATCTAAATATAAATGATTAGAAATGATAAAAACATGTAATCATCAATATTATCGAGTATCAAATTAATAATGTTTCATAACATTTTAAAAAACTAACTGTACTAACTGTAGACACGACTCCTTTTAAGTTCTTGCTTTGTAGTTCCACCATCTCCATCCATCCCTTTTTCTGTTCTTTTCGAGAGTGACAGAGCCTCTGCCAGCTGTCAGCAGACTATTATGCTATGCTATTTTATGCCATTTGGCGACGCCAGAGTTATCACAGCTACTTTCTTCAGAATATTACCATCTCTTTATATATAGTGACGTATCATGTTCATAAGTCATAAGCATGGATCATTGGGCTGGGTGCTAGTAGCAGCTACATTATTTAGACTAATCAATTAACTATGTCTGTTTATGCATATTGAGTTTTAATAATCGGGCAAACTAAGGCAGGATGCTGCTGGGTCCAGATAGATGTTAGCTAACTAGCTAACCCTGTAAAGGTTTTAAGTCGACTAATATAATACATGATAACTAAAGGTTATCTGATAAACTCTCTGAATGAGAAAAATAATCACAATCAAGTATAATCAAGCTATTGCCAGCTTGAGAAGGTTTCTTTGACAGAGCTCTGACAAGATGAAAAGTGGTTTATGGAATATTTTAGACATTCCACTGTCCAACTGGTTGCAACTGTCGAAAAATACTTGCATTCATGACAATTATGTTATGGATTGAAAGCGAATGATTTCCAATATCTCGTGTGGTTCAAAAGTTATCAACACAGAAAGTTCAAAACGTTTGTTGCTAAGTGAAAATGAAATTCTAATGTCCGGGGAACGCAGCTGCCGTATCCTAGCCACAGACTTCAGCAACCGACACCCAGAAAGGTTTCAGTTTCACCCAGGACCATTGCATCCCGATGAAGAAACCTAAATAATGGTTTTGCAAAAACCTTTCCCACAACGCAGCACATGATGTGTCCTGTGACTTTTGATTCACCCTGTATAACAAACCGACTTTTGTCTTTAATGATAAATTGGAAAAAATGCAGAAGATACAAACCTACATATCTAATCCAACCTCCCAACTGACTGCATACTAGGTTGCCCTGTGTTTAAGTACCATTTTATAATCGGACCATAACATGTTAAATGTTGTGCTTACACATTTCTAGTTAGCATGTTGGTTGTACAGTTTTGGTATACAAAGTTCCGCCTCTTCAGGTCACCACTGCCAAAGAAGTAGTTTGTCAAGGACAGAAATCTGTCACTAAACTTTTTTTTGTCACTGAACATTTTGCTTCCTAAAAATATGTTCTCCTTGTAGCTGAATCAACAAAAAAGGAGATTTATTTGTTTATTTTAAGATTTATTTCATTATGAAATATCCCCTAATTTTTATGAGCAGTATAGTTCCCCTTAAAGCCGAAAACCCTTTCAGCAATGCAAAGTCCAGAAGTTTCTGATGGCGACTAATATTTGCTTTAGAAATGTTTTTGGTATTTAATTTAGCTGGAGGCCTCCCTGTTTTTTTTAAGTTAGTTTCCCACCATAAACCATTGCTTACTGAGCAGCTAATCTTTCACCAAACCAGTAATAGACCAATGACTAATGCTGGTTTATGTTTTCCTCAGGAGGGTATTTAAACATATATATAATTTAACAATACTTTTATTTCTGTTTATTATATACTGTTATATAGATGAATAAAAGCAAATGACCAATAAATACCACTTCCGTGTTTCTAAGCTGTCAGCAATAGCACATCACTGGCTGACAAAAAAAATCTTGTTTGTAAATAAAGTATTGTTTAGCAATAGCCAGTTTCAACTTTGAACTGGTGTTCTGCACCACATACACCGCATACCACGTACTACTTATTAACACAAGTATCCTGCTCACAAAACCTAGGGGATATTTAAAAACAAAATAACTCTAATGAAATCCCTAATTTTTGAGAGCAGTATGCCAAAATAACACTATTTAACAGGATAGTGTGTGGATCAGTGACACTGCCTCAGTCGTTCCTGCCTGCTTAACCAGTGAAAGCAAAACTTGAACTGAATTACAGTGAAGCTACAATAAATAAAACAATTTTACTCAAGTATAAATATTTCTGTATGTCTAAATGTATTAGTATATGCACACATAGATGTGCGTGTATGTCTGTGTATTCACATGTCCCCACTAAGGTTGAGACATTGAGACACTAACATTTTTTTACCTTGTCGGGGCACAAAACTGAAATGTTCATTTGAAAAGGAACAGAGAGCCAAATGATTTGCTTTAGTTTAGTGAGGCTATGGTCAGGATTAAGCGTAGGTGTGGCATTAATTAGCTATATAGTATATAATATATAATCTATATAATCTTTTGCCAATGAAAAGTTTCCCAGACATACTTGTGTGTGTATTTTTTGCATGGCTGCTCTCCAGAAAAGCAGCATATAGACCGTAATTTAACTTCTGTCATCTTACACCTAATACCTAATAACACGCTGGCAGCATATGATTAAGTCTTAGAGCACAGCTCTTACAGCTCATATTGTGTTTGGGTGCTTGCCTGTTTATGTATGCATACATACACTCACCAGTCACTTTATTAGGTACACCAGTTCAGCTGATTATTAATAAAATCACATGGCAGAAGCTCAGTGTATTTATGTGTGTAGACATGGTGAAGACGATCTGCTAAAGTTCAAACTGAGTATTAGAACGCGGAAGAAAATTCATTTGTGTCACTTTGAATGTAGTATGATTGTTGGTGTTAGTTGGGCTAGTCTGACTTTTTCAGAATCCAGAATCAGAATCAGAAATACTTTATTGATCCCAGAGGGAAGTTTCGCTTGTTACAGTTACGCCCCTTTACACAAATAATAAATATTCTGATGATTAAAAATAAAGATGAATTTAGATAAAAGAAAATTTACAATATTTACACTGAGTACAATAAAAATAAAAAATACAGCAATAATAAAAGCAGTGGTTATGATGATAATGTGTAATAAATATGAAATATAGAATAAGCAGTTCAGATTTATTGCACCTAGGATGTATTGCACGTATGGTTCCTACCACAGATGGATCATATTGTCACCCATTAAGGGAGGAATGATCTGTTGTGGCCCTCAGTGGTGCATTTTGGTAGGATGAGTCTTGCGCTAAATGTGTAAGGCCTGGGTCCAAGTAGAATGTCCAGAATGGTTTGAGCTTAAATAAAGGCAGTAGTAACTCAAATATAATCAAATATATTGATACAACCAAGGTATGCAGGAGTCTCGAGTCTCGGTTTCTAGTGCGACATGCAGATGTTAGGGTCAGAATCTGATGTAAATCACATGCAGCCGTTTAGCTGCTGCCGGCGGTGTAATGGTAAGGGGGATATTTTCTTTTCCCCTTAATACCAATTGAGCATTCTTTAAACAGCACAGCCTTCCTGATTATTGTTGCTGACCATGTCCATCCCTTTATGACCACAGTGTTTTCTGCATGCCGTGTCACAAAGCTCAGATCATCTCAAACTTGTTTCTTAAACATGACAGTGAGTTCACCGTTCTCAAACCATCTCCACTGTCACCAGATCTCAATCCAATAGTACATATTTAACATGTAGTGAGCGGGGACGTACAGTGGAGTTGACCATGCTACTGGGTGCCCCTTTAAGTCATGACTTTGCTGTCCAGAGTTTAAAAAAGATCACAGACCTACATATTTTCAGTCAGATTAGTTTTGGATAAGCGTCTGCTCAGTCAATAAGCTTTACCTTGCATTCACAAGTATCCACAGTTCCTGTGTACATCTGTTTTACCCTAGGCAAAATAACACACTCCATATGTGGCTGGCAAGGGTATCTGAAAACTGTATTTCAATAAAGATTTATCTTTTTGCAAAGATGCAAGTACAGGGTATGTTTGTGTTCTGTTTTGTTATTTTTAATTTAGCACCATATATCCAATGGATCCTTGTATCACTTAATTGCTTATTATTTCATCCTACCACAGGTCCGAGCAGAGGTTGTGCTGGGAACTGGAGTGCCTTAATTTCACTAGTTCAAACATCTCGGGGGTAGACAAATGACTAGCTTAGACATCCAGGACAATTACAGGTCTCAATAGGGAAATGACTAACTAACAGAGGTGGGTAGAGAAGCAAAAATGTAAAGTCAAATCATTGATTGACTTTAAACGGTGTTGTCTTTTACTATTTTCAATTAATGCGTTAAGACAGCGGTGAGATTATGACCTGTATTTCATTTTTTTCATATGCTTAAAATATGTTTTAGACGACAGGATAAAAAAGTCCCCATGTAGAAATCAGTCAGACTATTCCAACTAGCTAGTTATCTATGCTTTTAGTTATCTTTTACAAGTTATATTTATATATTTAGTTTTTTCTCTGTTTCTGTATGACAGTAGCTTTGTATGCAGACTCATCATGTTTGGGAAACCTAGACTTGAAAATTGTTAAAGGGTGCTAAGACCAGTTGTTTAAGTTCTTACCAATGTGTGGTGTGAGACTATTTAGGTCCTAACATGTGTATCTTTGAATGTCAGCTTTCATCCTTGACCTTGTCGCCTATGATTGCCTTTCATCTGTTTTGTTTCTTTCACTTTGTCCAGACTACTTTCACTTTATTTTGACTGCTTCTGCCATTCAGGATATTTTTTATAGAAGGTTTATAAAAAAACTGTTTTATTTGGACAGCAAAGTAGAAGGGAAAGTTGTCAAGGATGATGAGGGCAATAGCATATCAATACTGCTAAAAGGACAGCACATCAGATGAGAAGAATTACAACCAAAAGAGGGAGAACAATAAAAAGGGAAACGAATACTATCCATATCAGCATAAGTTTGACTAAAAATAAAGCAACGACAAATCATATTAAAAGTATTAAACAAAGCCAATATGGATGAAAAGCTGATTAGCACCCAAACTCAACTGACTGTCTTTCGGTTGATTGAAAACACTGGACTCTTAATTTCACCTTTCACTTATTTTATTAATTGTTATTGCCTCACACAGATATGTAATATTGGATAATTTCCATCAATTAATAAATTATAATGTTTTGTCTCGATTTGGGAAAGTGGTAGCCCAGCGCTTAAAGTACTGTACAATGGACCAGTAGGTTCTGTGTTCATATCCCTACTTAACC
This sequence comes from Parotocinclus haroldoi, assembly GCA_034779995.1. NCBI lineage: Eukaryota > Metazoa > Chordata > Actinopteri > Siluriformes > Loricariidae > Parotocinclus > Parotocinclus haroldoi. Next base: position 15,232 of record JAUZST010088602.1, read on the forward strand.
AAGCTGCCACTGCTGTGTTCTTAAGCAAGGTCTTTAACCGATAATTGCTTGGGCTCTAAGACTTTATCAATTGTAAATCACTCTGGATAAGGATGTCTACTAAATGATGTTAATGTTAAATGTTTTGCTTGATTGAAATCTCTTTATGTACTTTTAGGACTTGTGTGAAAATCTTTTTGTGTCATTGTGTCAAATTAATTTGTGCCGATTTGACACAAATGGGAAATCTTAAACATATGGACCGCTTCGTCTTGGGTTGAACTATAAATTCATGTGATATATTTGATGTATGTTCAGAAAAAGAACCAAAAATCACACTGCCATTTGAAAGTTGTGTTGAGGGAAACACAGACCGATCAGATATAACATTTATGCAACTCACACTTGTGAATCACATTGATATTAATATTGATATTCTGGGATTTTCTTCTGAGGAACCTTGGGTATTTGTATTCATGTGGATGTTAGTTTGACACGTTTCATCTACCTAAACGTTACTCATCAGTGTGTAAGTGTCTGTCATGGATTCTGTATATGATTATATTGTATTATTATTGGGTATAAGATATGTGCAAGTTGGAAATTTGGAGGAGGAAAAATATCACAGGATAGACAGGCTATAAAATCTGGAAAGGTAGAAGCTAAAGATCTTGCATTTGGGTACTTGTTTGTTGTTTAATCCTGTAGAGAGGACATTAAGCAGACCAGCAATAGTCTCAAAATTGCTTTAGATGCTTGACATGGTTGTTCTCCAGTTCATATCTGATCTTAAGTGTTTGGTGGAGATATGGAGCAGAGTAATATGTGGACTGGTAGGGCAGATGCCCATGCAGCCCTAATAAGCCTGTCACAGTTGGGCTGTGTAGATGTGGGTAAAAATAGCGTCTGGAGTGAGGGGGGTGGGGTGCGGCTGCAGGCTTCACACACTCCACTGTTTGGCAATTTTAGAAAGTTAGAAGTGATTTGTCTTAGCTAGGAAATTTTCAGGACTGAAAATTGAAAAAAGGGATTAAGCCAAACAAATTTAGAAGGGCTACCTCTAAAAACTTAAACATGTGCATGTTGTTTGAGAGCTGCATTGCTACATTCTGCTGAAGCCTGTTCCTCGTTTTCTCCAACGCTCTTTGTTTAGCTGGGTGGCTCTGAGTGTACATGCGCTAACGCACTTTGAGATTGGGGTTTGGGTTTCAGGTCACTGTGTCAGTTGCTGGTCAGATTGGAAGTTGTGTTGTAGATTCTCTGTGTTTGCACATAAGTGTTCTTGACAGTTGTGATCAAGTCTGTGTGGGGTGATCACTTTTGAACCGCAATGGCTAGAAAGGAGCAGTGCCTCTAATAACAGGTACCACAGCATACAAATGGGCTAATTTGTGCATAGTCATGCCCGGCTGGTTTCTGACATTGACCTAATTTACTTCATTCAGAATTGTTACAAGAATGAACTGCCTGTAACTGACGAACCTTGGATGCTGTATTTTAAAATCATTTATATAATGTTGTGCTGCAGCTGAACTATAATGTTCAATGTATCATTTTGTATAAATTATGTGAAAATGTGATTAGTGAAACTAGATGAGATGACTCCTGTGGCTCATAAGTAAGAGCCAGCTGTTGGAGACAGCATTTGCTGAGAACCTGGGTTTGAACCCCATGCTCTTCTTGCAATGTAAAGGTTGGGTATTACAGTTGTAGAGCCCGGAACAGGACTGGATAACCATTCAGGGAGCATATTTGACTTTGTAGCAGGATTCTTTCAGAGAACACTCGCTTTGTGCTTGCTTATCAATTTCTGGTGTCCAGTTTTATAGCTTGAATAAGGAGTTTGTTGTGATACAGTTGTGTGATTCTGTTGAGGTTAACATGACAGTTTAGTAATAATTGTCAATCAAAGGCAATGCAAAGTGATGCTGCGGAGAGCTGTGCTTGTTTATGCACTGCCATATCAGTTTATGGTAACACTTGCTCAAAGTCAGTTACCACTGGCAGTGCCTGGCCCTCGTTGGGTCAATTATTTTTTAACCAGAACACCTTTTATCTTGGTTCTCTCCATATGGCCTCTGTCAATAAAATAAATGCCTCTGTGGCACCTCGGGCTCTGTTAACAGTATAAAATATAATTATGTGGACCACCAACAATTCAGTCATGAGGCATCTTTTAAATTCACAGTCACATGGCCTATCAGTCATGTTGTATGTCAATGCAGAAATTACTCCAAACTTGTATTAGTGTTGTGTTCTAGCCCAGAGTCTATTTTAAAACAGCTAGTTTTAGCTAATAGCCACTACAATGTCTGACTGTAAAACTGCAAGAGATGGAAATTTGCTGGTAGGCAACTTTTTAGATCAGGAATGTCAAACTCAATTTCTGGCCACATTTATATTGCTCTTACTGTGGAAGCTTTTAACACAGAATGTTTGGAGTTATTCCAAAAAAAAAAAATAGCTGAATATGTTAAAATATGATGACATTTCGCCATGATATTGAACTGATAAATTTAATAAAAATAAAAATTTTAAATCAGATACACAACTTTCCAATGTATCAGACACAGTAGACCATTCATCAAAATGTTTATAGTCCCAAAATGTTACAAAGTAAAAACAAAATTCACGCATGGCCGTAAAAATGGAAATGAAAAGTGTCATTAGACATGGCTGAACTGGAATTAAAGTACTGACCAAAAAAGTATATAAAACATAAACACATTTTTTTGTACAATTTGCGAACGTAGTATTCATTTGCATACGCACATTCTATTTACAAGTCTGACAAAGAGTTTTACATAAGTTGAGAAGTTCTCTATCATTTAGAAGTTACAATGATGCCATACTGACAGTGCTTTTTAGGGCCTGCTCTGTTGGTACTAAGTGAATACACCTTTTTCCTACCGGCATAAGCAACATTACTCATGGCTATAAGTAGGCTCATATTTACCAAAGGATGCAGTTAGTGTTTGCCTCCAAGTGTGTTCATCTGCTAATGTATACTGAATAACTCAACCTCATCAACAGCTTCATTTGTCTCAAAAGAAGAACCATTCAGACTGGTAGCTGTGACCTCATGTAGAGTGAATGTATATAGACGGACTGTTTAATCAACATGAACATTTGACATCGGCAGCAGTGATGATTTTGGAGACACTCGCACAAATCGTTATATCCATGCACAAAGTTACACCGAAACTAATCATAGTTCTGTCCAACTAATCATATAGTGTAATCATCAAACCTAATACATGTCTTTGGAGTTTGGGAGGGAACTGGAGTACCTGGAGTAAACCCATGCAGACACCCGAAGGACATGCATCCACACAGAACGGACCCAGACCGTTCCTCCATGAGGTCAAACACGGGACCCACCGAGCCACTGTGCCATCCCCATGTAAACATACTGACGAGTGGAGAAAGAGCAACATTTTATCCCTTATGGGAATGGGTGGCAACCATACATGTCATTACTTGTGTTCAGCTGTCTTCCTGTTGCTGTGCTAGTATAAATCACTTCCTGCAGGTGCTGCATACTTGTCATACCTTAGTTGAGTGCTATGTGTACCCAACTAAGCCCTGTGAAGCAAGGCTATACAGCCAATCTGATGGCCTTGCAAATTTAAACGCACATGTGTGGATGGACCCAAAATAGCTCGGTGCCCAGTTCTGTTAGCAGGGCTGCTGGGGAAAGGCCAGGCCTTGCTCTGTCCCATAATTCCATAGCACTGCTCCGGGCAGACAACGCCTGCCATCCCTCAGAAGGCGACAGATGGTTCAGGGACAAACAGAGCAGGTTGAATTTATGGCTCTTCTACTCACTACTACAGCTCAGAATGCAGAACTTCTGTCAATTTGTGCTGGACTTTAATATACCTAGTTCAATTGAGTCCTGCATTTCACCATCTTTCTGGTGATTTATACTCTGTCTAGGCATTGTCGTATTAGTATAAAGTATCCAGGCTAGAAAGGCCACCAAGAGCACTCTCGTAGAGTACTGAAATGAGTTTGTACAACAACCACACAGCATACGGTACATTTTAATGACATCTACAGGACAGTGATCTTGCAGACCATTCCACAATTATTTGTCACCATTAATGTGTGAATGCAGAGTAAACGAGTCAAACGCATAATGTGACGTTATAAGCATGACCCAACCTAATGTCATATACTGTATAGAAACTGATATAAAATATTGGAGATTAAATGTACAGTCGCGGCCGACTCTCGGTCACTTGATGGATCATCGATCTCCACACATTTCTGTCTTTCGATGTGATCCATGAAGTATTTGGGCAGGATAGTGGAGTAGTTTGCCATTGCTTTCTCCACCCCTCCCCATTTATCCAGGCTTGGGGCCGGTATGCAGCTTTTTCCAGTTACATGGCTGCAGTGTTTTTCATACACAAGTCAATGAGAATTTAGAGACACCAATTAACCTAACATGCATGTCTTTGGACTGTGGGAGGAAACCGGAGTACCCGGAGTAAACCCA
>JAUZST010088613.1:0-19714 GCA_034779995.1 Parotocinclus haroldoi
AACTGTTCTATTCTACTGGACTACTTGCAAAAGCTACCTGTATATTCTCTCTCTCTATAACTTTATAAGTCACCTCTAGCTCATCTTGTTGTCGTTGTTTACAATACTGTAATACTAGGGTCGTAACAATACATTACTGTATTTTAATTATTGTACATTTTAAATTATTACAAATTATTTTGTAAATTAAAAATTCAGTGCCATTAGGGATGCCGGGTAGATGGTAAAAACGGTTCCAATTACGTATCTGCATGTAGTTCTGCAATGCCACAAATCGTTCTTTTTTTTGCAACTGTACTGTGAATAACTAAACAAAATATAACAAAATAACTAAAACAAAGGTAAATTCATTTAAAGCAAGTATGCTACAATACCATAGCAGAGAACAAATGTATTTTCACCACAAAACCGTCTTAAATAATTGAAGGGAACATGTAGTTTTGTTCTTTATGTTTAACAAAAGGGGGGGGGGTGTTGGGTTGTCAGCTACATTCTTTCATTGAGGCCAATATTTTGGATTTCTGCTACCTGATGCATAGACGCACTTTAAACATAAGGCACAGATATGGATTTTACCTGTGAAATATCCATAACCATTGTGCTTTAATGGATGCATGGCTATAATCAGTCACTTAAAAGTATTATAATGTATGAGTAATACAAAGTTCCACACTCAACCGCAGCCGACTGTCGCATTATAATAATGACATACAATTTTCCTCTGCACTCAATTTCTTATTGTGCTGTAAACTGACTTTTATACATTTACGTAAGCAAACAAATAGAAAATTTGATTGTACAATCTGAAAAGGGAAGAATGTAGAAAGGAACAAAATACACACCCACGGTGGAAACTCAGAAACCTGTATCTGGAGGGTAAAAGGTCCTAAATCAAAACCAGTACAATGCCCTGGCAACCTTCGGTATAAATAAGCCTGTGTTCTTTTTTTTTTTCTTCTTTTGTGTTGTTTTCCAAATAGATGCTGACCAAGGGGATAAAAATAGGAAATCTCTCTAGGTTCAGAAGACTGGAAAGGAGACACAGGTCGGGTTACTGCATGAGAAGCAATAAGCTTAAAAGTACAATACAGCTAATAATAATATAAAGTCTGCATATTCTAGCATTTAGTAGATATAATTTATGTCAAATTCCATTTTTTTTTGTATAAAGCGTTTCCTGCACATCCATAATGTGAATCTCCTGTTCCACCACATCCTAACTGTGTTCTGGGTTGGAATGGTATCTGGTGAATGTGGAGGCCATTTGAATTGACTCATCGTCATGTTCAAGAAACCAGTTTGAGATGATTTGAGCTTTATTTTAAAGGTATGGGCATGGTCAACAACAATACTATAGGTATTTTAAATTATGCTCAGCTGGTATGAAGGGATCCAAGGCGAGTACCAAAACGCATATTCTGCACACCAGTTCTTCTTACCTGTTACCTTTCTCTGCCTATTCTCCTCTGACCACTGTCATCAAGACATTTGCATCCAGAGAACTGCTTCTTAGAATTCTTTTTTGAATCATTCAACCCTAGACATGGCTATGCGTGAAAATCTCCGAAAATCATCTCATCTAGCACCATTAACCATGCCATGTTCAAGATTGCTTAAATCACATTTCTTTGCCATTCTGATGTTTGGTTTGATTTTCAGCAGGTCGCCTTGACCATATTAATAAGTGCATTGGGTTCATGGGCTGATTACATATTTGTGTTAACGAGCAGTTGAACAGCTGTACCTAATAAAGTCTCTGAGCCTGTATGTATACAATTAATATGAAATATTTTAGTGAATTGCTGTGTTCAACTGAGATCACTGAAAAAAATGTTTATACATGCTGTATGAATTAATAATGGCAATTTTCGCCAATATGTTTAATATGTTCAAGAACCCATTATACAAGTGATTTAAAAGGAGTTAAACCAATAAAAGTGCCGTGTGTTCTCATTTCTGATAAGTTATCATCAGTTATTGTGGCGATGAAGTGATCTAATCCAACGGCCTCACCATTTCTTACTGCAGCATCTTGGTCTGTTATTACACGGGGTGAAGCATGCGCAGCAGCAAACATGCTTGCACAAACATTTACGTTAAGCAGTCACCCTTTTGATCCATAACCACAGCACATCGCATCATAGGCCTGTTGCTGTGCAAGCAGCATGTGCGGAGTTAAATGGACCGCAGGGGCCAATAGGCAGAGCGCAAGGCCAAAATCGATAAGCTCACAGTTCACCTTCACACCACAAGGCCTGAATGATTTATAGGCATCTGCTGAACAAGGCTCCCTTTGTTTCCCGGCTCGGACGTCGAAGAACTTTTGCTGTAATGCGCAAAGCAAAATGATCAGGGGCATCAAAATGTGACCATAAATGACCAAGGTCACCTCAGCAGCTATTAAGCATCCTAGATGCGTGGCTGCAAATAGCTGCTAACAGCATTGCTAAATCACTGCAGTCTGGTTGGTTTAATCCGAGAAAATGCTGGTCTGCTGTATCCTGCGTCCAGCTAAGCAAAGTGCATCCATGCAATTTTTGATGGATGATGTAGTGTGAATTGAGATGGTCTAAATAAAACCTGACACGCACAACTAGACTTTGAACAGTGCCTCAAGGTAAAGAAAAAGACAGCTATTGATTTCACAACTTCCTGGAGGAGAGGCTAAAATATAGCTTCAACAGTTAGTCTGCTACTTCAGCAGTAGATTAAAAGAGGCAAGGAGGTAGAAGATGCCAGAGTTAGTCAGCAAGTCAGGCATTTGGAATTGAGAAAGTTCAACTAAGAAGCAAACAGTCTTCTACACATATTCGGGAAGCTGGATAATTGTACATTTTGCTCATTAATGAAAATATGCAGTACTATCAGCCAAACACATGTCATCAACTCATTGCATTAAGGCATGTAGACAAACTGAGCATCAACAGAGCGATTTAAGTGACTGGACAGGTTGGTTTGAGCATTTCGGAAACTGCTGATCTACTTGAATATACACACACATCCATCTCCAAATGTGTACGTATTTTTTACATATATCCAATGAGTGGCAATTCTCTGGGTGAAAATGCCTAGAGGTCAAAGGAGAATGATTTTAGCTGTGAAAAAAGGTAACAGTAAATCAAATAATCAGACTTTACAATGACAATGGAGGCATGGAAAGAACCTTGCTTGGATGTACAACACACTGAACCTTGAAGCAGAAAGGCCACAGCAGCAAAATATCATACCAGGCGACGCTCCTGTCAGCTAAGATCAAGCAACTGAGACTTTAGTTTAAGTTAAGAAAAGTACTGTTGTGTTATGCAGTTGTGCATTGTGTTCGACAAACAATTTCCTTGGTTGTACACCACTTGTTGCATCCCCCTCCGATCCCCTATGTTGATGAATTATTTATGTTCACAGATTTGACTTTAATCAAACCATTCTCTGTATACTATCAACGCTGGCTCATGAGGAAACAAAGTTGGCAATTTCTGAATTTCTGGCATGGCTAGTCTAGCACTGACAACCAGGTCTCATTCGAAGTCTCTCAGATCACACAATTTTCCCATTCTAATGCGAACTCACACTGAAATTGATCCACAGAAAACTTGCTCATATGATTTTACGCTACACTCCAGGGTCACGTTTCTAATTTCCACAGAGGGAAGATTCAATTGTGAAAGGGTAGGAGTTGCTAATAAAATGTTATTTTTTTCTTCTGTTATCCATATGTGCATGTGCACAATATCGCCCAACATTTTCCAATTGAACATTGGACATCTCCTGTACTCCAAACATACCTTTGTTGATTTTGGTTCAGCCTTTGTTTCGCTGGATTGCGGCAATTAATTCCAGACCGTGTCTGACTTAAGAACATGTTGTTGCATATTTTAGGCGTTTGACTTTTTCTTAAGTGAGCCAGTGCCTTCAGTAGCCTCAAACAAACAAACCTTTCTGCAGATATTTTCTTGACTGAACATTTATCTTTAACTTCCGTTTTGTTTTTCGGCACATTTTGGACCAGGCAATTTATTTATTGATTATTATTTCGTGAATTCGCAACCTATCCAGGTAAACTGCATTCTGAAACCAATCGGGCCTGTATGATCAGACAAACTGGATCTCCAGGACTCACACCTGGGCAAATTTAATATCATTTCATATTTGATAATAACTTACAACTAATAACAACTAAAAACCTGTTATATTTATTTTACTACAAATCCTGAAAAAAATTCATTTGACAAATTGTCGTATTTATTCATTTCTTTATGGAAAGGATAAATGTTGCTCTGCATGCTGTTCGTGGCTACTTTTGGTGCTGTTATTTAAAAGAGGAGCTCAAGGGAGCCAAGCTAAAGCTGAATGTTACCGTGCTATGAAATGGCTTTCCTAATAACCACCCTAAATCAATTATATGATGTCACTGTTCAGCTTGTGCAATTGTCCTTCCTCTTTGAGTGGTCACATCTCTCACATTGCATCTGACAAACCTATTAAACGGTCATAATCGGTTATGTTGTGTAAGATGCACTAAATTCACAAAAAACTAAATAATAAGCAAAATGTAATAAAAATACAATGGTGCTAGTAGTAGTTGATATATGCAAATGTCTATTCTTTAAAGAAATACTATATATTGGATTAAGTTACTATAGTCTACTTAGTACACAGGATTACTATGGCCTATAGTCTCTTGTATACAAGCTAGTGAAATGTCATTGTGAGAAAGGAACAATTTCAGACCACCATAATTATGATCAAAATATGACCTTAAAAATATAATATATAATACTAAACCTACAGTACATATACTTTGTTTGTAATTATTTAGTACAAGTTATATCCAGTTAACGACCATCCAAACTATTGTCTGTTTGCTGTGGGTGTGATTGTGATTTAACTTCCTGTGAATGTGTGCTTGATCAGTACGTTGCCATGTATTTAAGTAGTTCTACCCATGATTGGATGGCTGTTAAGTGAAATAAGTGTAAAAGAAGAATGCATTCAACAGTGACTAAAGAACCACTGCGTGTTACCTAGAGGGAGTGATGCGTAGAAAAGTTTAGCCTTTACATGCTGTGTATTGTTTTACTCAGACTTCTTGTGAAAATACCCTTTAAGTTTACATCATAGTAGCCTAAATAGATTATGCAACTACCATGTGTCACCTGCTGTCAACAACCATCTTTATTCATGCCCTGTTTCACAGAATATGATGCTGTACTGTATCAAGAAATAAGCTATATCATGTTTACTATACCAAGGCTATAACACGTATGTACTATAATAGATGCAGCGGCCCACGCCAGTAAAACAGATTGATAGACTGCATTACACATCACTTGCACAGGGAATTATTTTGATCAGAATCATTCTATGGAAAGTAATGGAAAGACATGAAACAAACTGACAGGTTTTCCTGGGACAAATCCTCTCTGCCACTTGAATAGGCACAAACAAGAATAAGAAAGGGTATAAAATGAGAAAGGCTTGGAGTACACTGGCATTGATATCACCCACCAGAGGAAGAGGCTGGCCCGTTTTCCCCGTTTGATATAATTATCTGTGGCATGTATCTGAACCGTGGAGAAGTCAACATTTGCAACACGTTCACGCGGATTTCCATGTGCCATGCAACTGCCGCCAGAATTTGTCTTGGCCGAGTTTCGTGCCATTTTATAAATGGATTGGCTGAAGAGGAGCAGAATCTGCACTCACAGTGAATAACTTTGGAATGAAGCACTTTCATCAGATGATTAGGGCGGGCAGTGTGCATCCAGATATTCTATGGTGTCTGAATTACAAGGAGGACGGAACAGTGATACACACAGTAAGAGAAAGAATAAGAGAGAGAGAGAGAGAGAGAGAGAGAGAGAGAGAGGGAGATGAGTATAGATGGGAAAGAACACAGGGAAAGTATACTCTGATGTAGCCTTTCGCAATTTCTCTGAACTTCAGTCTCTCTCCAGAACACATTGTTTGAGCACCTCACACATACAGACTGGTTTTTTGGACCATTATTCCACAGAATCACTTTTAGGGGATATTTCATGTTGGGGTATCCCCTATTTTATCCCCTATTTTTTGTGAGCAGTTTACTTACAAAACCTTTATATTGTAAATGTACATAAATGATAAGTAAGCTAGTTAAGTTAAAAGGCAAATACGCTTTTTCATTGTACTTATTAACTGATCTGTGTGTGTGAGTGTGAGTGTGTGTGTGTGTGTGTGTACATGTAGTTATTCATATTTGTGTGAACGACTTTCCACCGCACTAAATGGCATTTGTAAGATTGGGTGCCTGCCCTGCTGTAAATAGTACTCCTGTCCATCTCTATCTGTATATAATAGATAATTATATTCACTCTGAGTCTTATATGCAGTATTCATTCATAATTCTGCCTATCAATGCATTTTTATCATTTCAATCCCTCTTTTCTTACTTTTTGTCCTTTGTATTTATATAACAATAGTATTAAATCATGTGACTATGGTCATGCCCACTCAAGTACGACCATTTCAGTCAATGCCCTGTTTCACAGAACACAATGCGGTCGTTAACAGCCATACTTATATAGTATATACTAGATATACTAGATATAGTATATACTGTACCTCCTAGTCATAGGCATGGCTGTAGAACTGAATGCACAATTTAAGTGCACGACATATCTAAGCAAGAGCCATTGTACAACGCATTGGACCTTGTCCTTGCGGACACCAGTAGAAAACGATCTATGTATGGAGGCCAAAAACTAAAGCAACATGGGTCACAGCACCGGTAAGTGAGTCAGAACACAAAGTACTCTGTCAGCCGCCACTAACAGTGCACTGTAAGATCAGACTACAGACATGCTGTTGTTTTCTGAATAAGCTTTGAATGAAGGTATGATGCTCTGTTGTGTGGCACAGAATGAACAAATGAATCATCAGCGCGGAGGATAATCTACACTGCATGACATGCACGAAGAATGATTGGACATGCTTACGTAATGAAATGCTTAGTTAAGAGCGCTATGAATAAGAAGTGTGCGGAAAATAAGTGTGTGTGGATAACAAATGTGACTATTTTGGAAAATCTCTTCTTATTCACCACTCAGGGTTAACAAGGATCATGTAAATCAATACATGCTGTGAACCATACTTCAGTCAACACTAAACCCATTAACACGCCTATCTGTTCAACGTTTGAAACAGAAAACTATGTGGTAGAGGATTTGTTTTGCTAAGCTTGCATGCTCAAAGCAGAGGTGTCCAGAGACTTGAGGTTGTTATCCTTTCTATTCCCTCCTACCTTAACAAGAACTCATGGGAGGTTATCACAAGGATAGCCCATCTCAGATCAGAAATAAAGGGTTACAAATAGAGTAAGGGGCATACGGAGTTAATTTGATCGGTGAGCAATCTTTTAGTGGCATTGGATAAGTAATAAATGGCAGAATAGCATATTTGGCAGCAGTGCTGCAAAGAAATTATATGTCTTTATTAAAAAAAGCCTCATCTGCAGTCTCTGCTAAAACCACTAAATTTTCTTGATGTTTCAAGGTTTTTTCATATTACAAAATTATGGTGCCAGAGACTATGTTCGTTTTTAAACACCCATACAATAAGGACCAAATGTTTCTGATTGCAGTAATGCCCATTTCACAAATACAAGTAACTACCGTTTGCCCAGCAAACACACAACGTCGAAAGGAGGTTTCAAATCATGTCCGTATGACGTCGGTCTGTGCAGAACCACTCTTGCATGTGTGTTGGACATCCAAAATAAGTTCACTTTCTGAACATCTGTCAAGGACCTGAGTTGGATGTCTGTAGAATTGTTTTATTTATTACATCTTATTTATATTTTATTGTTTATTGTGCTGGGCTTTGCATTTGTTTTAAAAAGACGTTGAAAAAATAAACGATTCTGGACTCCGTCAACATTATTTTAAATGTATGTTGTTGACACGATTTGAACGTCTAAATGACATTTTTAACTTTGTTTTCACAAACAGGAATATATAGTTCATAGATTTCTATATAGGTGTAGGTTCCGATGAATAACTATTTCTGTTTTACTCAGTCCAACTAAATGTGTTTTACTGCGGAGCAGTAGTCAGAGCTCCTACCCGTGGCTGTCTTTACTGGCTCTGTGGAATTGAGTGACAAATTTGGATGCATCTGTTTTAAAAAAAAGTGGCTTTTCCACCCCGTCATGCTCTCGTCTAGCCAAAGTGTCTGTCTGTGTGGGGCTGTGGTAGCCTAGCGGTTAAGGCACTGGACTCTGGAACAGATGGTCCAGGGTTCGAATCCCACCTGTGCCACAGTTGGGTCCTTGAGCAAGGCCCTTAACCCTTATTTTAAATCTGTAATAATTGTAAATCGCTCTGGATAAGAGCGTCTGCTAAATGCCGTAAATGTTAAATGTCCAACGCTTTGAATAAAGCTGAGTCGCTGTACAAAAATATTTACAAAAACGAGCTACTCATAGTACACTAAGTGATCAGTTTATTAGGTAATAGGTACACCTCCATGATTCTACACTTACTCTCCACTTTGTAGGTCTCCAATTACAGACTGTAGTCCTTCAGTTTAACTGCATTCTTTGTTACACCACAGCTCACAGCGCCACAGCTCTGGGGTAAAAGCTGTTGGCACGTCTTGCTGTGCTAGCCTTGTCAGACCTTAGTCCTCTATCAGATGGAAGTGGTGACGTCCAGGATGAATAGGGTCAAGTATAAATTTGCTAGGGTGGTTTTCAACCCTGCTGTTGTAAATGTCCCGAAGCACTGGCAGACAACAGGTGATGCTCTGACTATGTGCTGAGGTGGACGATTCAGATGATGTGAGAATGGACTCAGTCACTATGTTGAATCATCAGGGGTACAGAAAAAAAAAAAAAAACTTGTGTGCTGTGCTCTCTTGGTGGTGAAGACCATGCTCTTCACCCTTTGGGTAGTCAGATAAGGTGGTATCCAAGAATTTGAGTAACCTCACAGTATAAACCTAAGAGCTGCTGATGTCGAAGTGGTGTAGGGCACTTGATTGTGACTAAAGAGTAGAATTGTTAGCTAGCTTGTCCAATTTTCACTCTTAAGGCAGATTTGAGACCAAACATGGCCAGTTCTCTGGAAAAGCAGTTGTTCCTGTAAAGACTGAAGAGAAGGTAGACAACCATGTTGTGTGACACCTGATGCATGTTGTCCTAGCCTCAATTAACGACTCGTGTTTATCAGGATACCTGTCGTCTACTTGCAGATGAAATGTAATACAGATAGCTGGGACAGTTAAAGTTCACAAACAACACCCTTGCTGTTTAAATAAACATGTTCAAACTGTTTCTGTTCCATTTGTGACACTACCAATACATCAAGCAACAACAGCAGTTTAATCCTGGCTAGAATTTTTTTTGCGCATGGAAACCAAAGTGCATGAGTGGGAAAAAAAAATGCCCACATTTTGCTGAAACAACTCAGTCGATTTGAAGAAAGGAGCAGGGCGGGTTCCCCAGCCTGTGCTGTACTTGGCTTTAAATCTTTGGAGCTGACACTTCTCATGCCTACTTAACATTTGAGTTTGGTGCATATTCATAGGCTAATTACATTATAGTAACAGTCAAATCGTTCAAACAAAACTCTGGATATTGCTGCGATCGATGAACGGGGCTACCCCAACAGCCTATCAATGCTCTGCCTGCACGAGCAGAGACAGGAGTTCAAGAGCAGATGTGTCACGGCTGCCAGGTCTGCTTATTCTAAGTCACTTTGGGCTTGTTGTTCTTACATTAAGGTCTCTTATAAATATTGTTAGTCAGGGGTTGCAGGTTTTTGGGGTTTGTTTCTTTCTCTAGTAGTCCTTCGTGTTAATTAAAGCAGTAAACCTGCCATACGTATGTTTATATTTACATTATAGAAGCATAAAAAGACCGTGAGACTATGGTAATATCCACACTATGTCCATTTCAGCCATCGCCCTGTTTCACAGAACGCAATGTGGTTGTTAAATGGGGTATAGCTGCATTGAGAAAAGGAGTGATTCAAATGAAAAAAAGCGATTAGGCCTCTCGATGATAGGAGGCATTGAAAAGTGCAACCAGTGTGACTGGAACAGATGCCCATTATTCTGTTTTGCTGTCATGAAGTGTAAGTGAACACCATAAAACTGATAATGCAATACAAAATTATACCCATTTGCCAATTTATTAGCTACAGCTACCTTGCATTTATTTTCACTGGCAATTTGATCACATAGTTCATTGGTTCTCAACCTTTATCAACTGGAGCCAAAAGCAAGTCATGTGGGCTGGATTGACACTTAGTGATACCTTAAGAAGCTTACCGTTTTAAGCTAAATCTAAACCTTGGATTTCACCTAACTTGAACGTCATATATCGCCTCTGCCTGATATCACTGATGGATGCTTGAGCAAGACATCTTCATGAAGGGAATCTTCTAAATGACAGTACTAAATATACAGTGTATATATAATATCAACTAAACAAACTCAACCACCACCTCAAACTCAACCTTGTCTTTTTTTTCTTTCTTCTCTCTAATGCCTCTCTAACTTCCGGTGCAGGCCACAGGTGGAAAACTATGTGGCAAATAGTTCTACAAATACGATGACTTACTACTTTGTCAAACACAACTGAACTCATCTGGTTTTGAAAATGGCCACTACGAGAACAGATATGTGGGTGGTACATCATTTTTTATGAGAGTGGCTAGTGCCCAGTATTACTCTACAGCAGAACTTGATGCAATTTGGGGAGTAACTGCCCACTTTTCACGAACATCCTTTGCTGCCTGGCCTGGAAAATGATCTCATCGATAGTATTGTGGTGATAGCACCTCTGGGTTCAGAGGCTTGATGGGTGTGGCATTCTAGGCACCGCTCCAGCATACTGGTTTATATCTATTCATTCCAGGGGCTTTTAATGCTCATTTTTATGTTCTCGGGGTGTTTTGTAGCTTTGCAAGTTACACATACTTATTTATTGGAAACAATACAAATTAAAATAATAATTATAATAATAAATTGGTCTCTCTATTACTTAGTATTCCTAGAACCCACTTGCACTTCATTCAAGCACAGGGCTTTGGAAGCCTTCTTGGGCATACTGATGCCGTACAACTGCACTTTAACTGGCCCAACCAGGCACTCTGGTTGAGCAGGCAGATAAAATAGAGCCCCACATCACTCACTTGCTTTGCCACCACCTGCTGAGTCCACCCGCTGAGCCCATACAGCAAGCTGAAACTGAGCAGCAGACACAGTCACAGATTGGGTGCTGGAAACAAGGATAAAAAGGGCTGCATTGTAAAGAAATGGAAGCCTGGAGCAGGAGGTCTGTTCATGGACTTACTTCCTACAGCATAAAATCCACAGACTGCCACTGAAAAGTTGAGGCTATTTGGCAGTCGCCCATGCCAGCCAAATGTCGAGAAGATGTGCAGTTTACTGGCTGGTTTTGTGCTGCCAGCGCTTTGTCTAGGGCTTTGCTGACATCGCAGCAGCTCTCCAACGCTTCATGGTGAAAGACGTGACATTTAGGTGGTCTGACAAAGCACAGGCATTTGAGATATTCTGAGCCGCCCGGACCAGAACATCTTGCACTCACAGCCAGCATCGCAAGTGGTTGAGGCCATATTAACACCAAGCAAACGAATAACAGCAGCACAGGGACAGGCACACAGTTATCCCAGTCATTCGTTTAAGCGCTTTACCTAAATAGGCCATTCTAAATAAGCCTACATTACGAGCAATTCTCCTGGAGATGCAAAAAAGGACACATATAAAAATATATTCAGGCCAAAAGGCTACATACTTCAAAGCTTGTTGAGCCAATCTTGTTGCCAGTGGCAGTAACTAGCAATTGCAGTGCCTTATCAGAAAAAAAAAAAAGTTTGTTCAACTTACAAGGGTGTATCCAAATTTGGAAAATCAGATTTGATGCTGTCATCCAGTAGCACCAATAAAACAAGTGTTAAACATCTCTTGAGACCCTGTGTATTACAGAGAAAGCCGGCTTTGGAGTCACATTGCAAATGCAGTATCAACAAAACAACCCTCTGACACGGTCTCACTACACACACACTCAAGAGAGATTGGCTCAGTGCATTGATTAAAACACTTCATTCCAGGTATGTCTTCCAAACATCAAAATGCATCATCATTACACAATCACACAATACAAACGTATCACACACATTGATCCCATTTTGTGGGGAGAAGTAAGCCCTGTAATATTCAAAGCCTTCATGATATACTATAATAAAGCGTTCACCACATTACATAACACTACAGTACAACTTGCTGCTCTTACTGACAGTTGGACCATTTATGTGAAGATGAAATCTTTCCGGCATTACAAGTTGCTTCTATTAACTGGGACAGAGATTAAAAACAAAAAGAAGAAGCTCCTTCATGTGCGCTGTTCTAACGAAAATGATCCCGTTATCTGTTAACAAATGCTGTCATTAGTGCCAAGGATTATTTCTAACGTAAATATTCACGTTCAATTAATTTAAGCACAGCAGTTTTGTGTCCTATTCATTATGTTTTATCAGTTGAAAAATACGTATCAGAATTACATATTGCCCATTGATCGCTCTGCTTTCTAAATATCGGCCAACAGTCATTAAAACCCATATCGGTCGACCACTAATCAGCACTAAATGTAATAGCAAAGATTTTACCAGAGCAATGAGTTTGACATTCTGCAGTTCAGTACAGCAAATAGAAAAGGTAAAAGTTATTCATAAATAGGGTTTAGCCACTGAACTACACTCAGCTTTGAAATTCAGGCTTTTTTTAAATTTACCCATCAGTAATGTCAAGATCCACAGAGAAGACCTAATCACAGCGAAATACAAAGAGTACTTGAGAGAGTGGAACTGCGGCCTCTAGGAGCTGTTAGCATCCAAATGAGAGTGCAGCTGCTGAAATCTAACAGTGCTTTGAGGAACAAGAAGATGAGGGACAGTTTCAGGATTGAGCCATTTTCCAAAATATCCCTCAGAGTGATCGGATTTATGTCCCGGTAAGATAAGAGTACAGCAGCACCTAAGACCTTGAATCACAATGAAAAGGCATGTAGGATGCACAGATAAGCTTCAATCACTCAGGAGTCCTTATCATTGTGCCCGGAGTCAAAGCAGCAAAGTCCAGACTCCACCTATTTGGCAGTGCCTATTTGGTATTCAGTACTTTCCATCACTTTCTTGCTGTATCTGTTTATCACAGAGCCGCCCGCTGAGATAGCACCGCAATCTCCTCATCAGCCTCTCTATCTAATACTGATCACTCAAACCCCTTGTACTCATGTACACGTCCATGTACCTGTCTTCCTGCTTGACAATATAAAGCATATTCATTGCCTTTAAAAATGCATGATTACTAGACAGTACCAAACGTTGGTCGAGCTAATTTCTTCCCATTGCTGTAGCATTGCTGTGTCTTGTTACATTATCTTATAATTTTCTCTCAATACTCCATTAGCTGCACTAAAAACTCTATCCTGGGGGTCGAAAGATATTAAAGGAATGCTGGAATCGGAGGTAATATTCCCAATGCACTAATCCATCACACTGCTCATTCACTTGCACCAACGGGCGGCTTAGAATAGCCTATGTTAATACATGAATTTTTGTTGTAACTATGTGCAATCTGACATTGGAGTATGTCACTGACTTTGCAAAAGAAATGGTGAAAACATTCCTTAAGAGTAATCTAGCCATGCAGGACAGATTCCAGGGCATGTGCACTCGGTATATTCAGCATGCAAGCACCACATGCCGATCTAGCGTTCTACCTAAAGTACATAGACCATCAGTCATTGCGGTCTGCACTGTTAGATTTAATTGCTAGATGTGGTTCGTCCTAGGCATGGTCAGGCTTTGAAAAGATGACTTTTGCTCAAAAGACAGCAATCTGTTAACTATGTCAGAATGCTGTTAATAGATAGCTTGACACCTTTTTTTACCGACTGCAAACTCTCCATATTGCAGAACTTTAGGAGTCAGCTGTTCACGACAAGCTTAAACCAGCCAAAGTACCAGCACAAAAACGCATTCAGAAAACCTTTGCATAAGCATTCTGCAAAAAAAAGTGCCTTAGAACAAAAAAGCAACAGACAACGATTATATGGTGAAGGACATGGTGAAAATTCAGTCAAACGAGAGAGATGGGTTCAAACAACTTTTGAATACTACTGTCACACTCAACCAAAGATGCCGAAGACAGAGAGCAGGAATCAGCATTGGGCGGTCAAATGTCCGTAACCAGAAATGCAAAGACAAATCCAAAAAAGCAAGGTGAGAGCACGAGTAAGAAACACAGAAATAGAGCTCGGCAACGGTAAGTAATCCAGTATATCGCTGGAGAAAAACGCTTAGAACTCGGCAGAACGTGTGTGATTAAGTGAATATAATGGAATACAGGTATACTCGTTAACAAGAATGCGAAGGTAAGCGTGTACGTGCGGGGGTGTGGTCCGCTGAGCAGAGCGTTTATAGCGACCACGTCACACTAATTTCTCTAATTAGCGTTACTGAGAAAATAGCCCAACATACCTTTATATGCTTAGGAAAATATCAATACCATGGGAAATATCAAATTCCACACTGATAGTAACCAGAGTCAATGATTGATCATGATTCCATTAATATGCGATGCCATCACTAACTACAGTGCCATTAACTGATATTGCATGGCTGAATCATTCTGAACATAGTCATGTATCAGAATGGACAGAAATGCTCTTAATATAGATGAAGGAGGATCTCCATAGCCATTAGGCACAGAACTTGGCAAATCTAATTCATTAGTCAGTCCACCTGGCACGCGAATAGTACTTACTCAATAAAATCTTTGCATATAATAAGTTCAACATTTACATTTACCACTATTAACTACAGTTCCAGAAAGTCAAATTTACTCTATTATTAGTGCAGTATGATTTAGGCAAGGGTATATGCTATTGACAAATAAAACAAAAAAAACAGTATATCGATAATTTCTGTGATTTTGTGATACTTTTTTATCTTTCACAAATGTGTTTAACTGAAATATACATAGTTATTTCGTCTAAAGTTTTCAACAGTTATCTGAACCCTTCTCGTGCAAAAAATCTTTTTCTTTACTGTGTTTTTCACAATGTCATTTATTATGTTTATGGTTTTTTTTCTTGTTATCAAGCACTTTTTTGCAGAATAAGTCCACAGAGGTTTGCTGATTGTGTTTTTGTGCTGTTACCTTGGCTAGTTTAAGTCTATCATGGAAAGCTGACTCCTCGAGTTTGTCGTAATTTTCATTCTCCAATATATTCAGATGGTAAAATAAGCTGTCTTTAACGGCAACTGTTTTTTAACATATTTTGCAGATTACTGTCTTTTGAGCAACACCCGTCCTTTCAGAACCGTGTGACTAAGGATGAGCAAATAAACCTAATGTTGTAGATTGGGAGGTTGGTAGTGTCAGTATTTTGTCTCAAGGCATTTTGTTTGTTCCTCTTTCATTTCAGTCATGTATTGTTAGGAAGAAAGAAAGCTTGATTTGTGCATGCACAGTAGTCTATCTTAACCGGCTACTTGACACAGTGAATACGTGAAACACATTTTCCGAGTGTTTTTTTTTTTTCAGTGAGTGGCATACCTGATGTCAGCTCACCCGTAATTAAAACTACAATCGGTATATTATTATAGATGATACATATCTCACACTTCTAATATAGACACAGAATAAGTATAACAGTCCCTTTTGTCCACTGCTCTAGTCATAATTAGCTGGCTAGCTAGCTAATTTAGCTTTGTGTGCTGACGTGTGTAGATAAAGAGGTGCATGAACATGCATCTGATCAAATGAGCTTGAGGGACAAACCCTCTTTTAGAACACTATTATTAGTTCTATAACCTGAACATTATTATTAGCTCACTAACCAACACTTCACAACAAAACTGATATCATATAGGTAACGATATAGCCAATTAGCCAGATCTAAGTCTAGGGCTTAGGCCAGTGTTGATGATGTATTATGAAGATTGATTATGTTCGTGTCCAGCTAGACAGCTCTGAAGGAGCACAAAAAAAAAATAACAATACAAAAATAAATAAACAAGAACAAGTTCTTTCTAACAAATTTGATATCTGCTGTGTATCAGGCTAGACGATTATAAACAGCAATATTTTGTTTATGTATTTATTTGGTTTGCTTAACGTCGCTATCTGAATCAGTGTCCATTTCAGTGATACACACAAGGTTAAATCTACACACGAGGTTACATCAGAACAAGTTATATACACACACAAGTCAATGCCAATTTAGAGTAATCAATTAACCGCACCTATTTGGACTGTGGGAGGAAACCGGAGTATCCAGAGTAAATGCACGTATCCACGTAGGGGAGGACACGCAGACTCCACACAGAAAGGACCCAGGCCACTCCATTATGGGATTGAACCCAGGACTTTCTTGCTGTGAGGCAGTGGTGCTACCCACCACAAACATCAATAAATTATAGCCCTAACAATATATTGTTGAATGTAAAAAGTACAAATGATATGCTGTGTAGCTTAGTGGTTAGCACAGTTGCCTGTCATGTTAAGGTTCTCTGGTTCAAAACCAACGTTGGGTCTTCAATTTAGGCCTGTGGTAGCCTAGCGGTTAAGGTACTGGACTCTGGACCAGAAGGCTCCTTGAGCAAGACCCTTAACCCACAATTGCTTTAAAAAAATGTAAGACTGTATTAATTGTAAGTCGCTCTGGATAAGAGCATCTGCTAAATGCTGGAAATGTAAATGTAAATGATATAAGATACTACCAGCCTTCTGAGGCAATAGTGTTTTTGGCATCTTCAGAATGACAACAAACAATAAACGCAGAGCCATGATAACATTGTATTCAACAGGATTGTTAATAAATCCACTGTTTTGCAAGACTAAAACAAGGGCATACATGTTAAAAACACTCACCATTGGGAGGTTCCATCTGTGCCGCTGACCTCTAACACGTCGTAGTCCTCTTCCAACTGGAAATCCGTGAAGACCAGCGCGATGGTGTCACCTGGCTCAGCCAGCACTGTCCACGTGCAATCCGCGTTGTTGTTATACTCTTGTGGGTAGTTTGGACTGGTGATGATTCCGCTCTGACCTCGGAGCGTACCCCCACAACCATCGTCCGCTGAAAACACATACGGAAAGGCAATTTATTCTGAAACTGAGACAGTCATCAGATTTTGCTTGATTGCTCATGTGTTGCACTGTAAGAATACACATAACGTATGAGTTGATTAAAATAAGGCACAGTACGGCACGGTGCTAGTGGGGAACCCCGAGGAGTTCAATGTAACCAAATGCAACATGGGGTTAATTTACTCAGCTTAATTTAAATGCCTGGTTATTTGTGCTCACAACATGTCATCCTCATGAGTACAGCTTTCAAATTACACAATCAACTTGCTCTCATGTGCTGCTATATTAACCACACCGTTTTTCTCTCTTCAGCTGCTCCAATCTGAGTATATACTCCCAAGCCACTTTATTAGTTACACCTTGCTAGTACTGTGTTGGACCCCCTTTTGCCTTCAGAGCTTCCTCACATCTTAGTGGCACAGTTTCAGAAAGATGATCAAAACATTCCTCAGAGATTTTGGGTCATATTGCCATGATAGTGTCACCCAGTTGCTACAGATTTGTCGGTGGCACATCCAGGATGTAAATCTTCTATTCCACCAGATCTCAAAAGTGCTCTATTAGATTGGATTAAGATGCGGCAACTGTGGAGGTCATTTGAGTACACTGGACTCGTTGTCATGTTCAAGAAATTAGTTTGAGGTTAACTGAGATGTGACATGGCGTGTAATCGTCCTGGAAGTAGACATTAGAAGATGGTATGCTGTGCTCATAAAGACAGGATATGGTAAGCAGGAATAGGTAGGCTGTGGCGTTTCAAGGATGTGCAATTGGTTTTAAGGACCTTTACAGTACCAACCTAAATCAGTGATACAATGGATGGATCCAGGTTTTCATGGTGTTTATGCCATGCTCTGATCGTACCATCCAAATGCCAAAGCAGAAACTGAGACTCATCAGAAACAGGACACATTTTTCCATTCTTATGCTGTTCAATTTTGGTGAGCCCATGAAAATTGTACTCTCATTTGGCTTCTATTAGGTGAGAGAAATGGCATGCAGCGGATACTTCTGATGCTGTACCCCGTCTGCATCAAGGTCTGACGTGTTGTGCAATAAGAGAGGCTATTCTGCATTCTTGGTGGCAGCAAGTGGTTATTGGAGTTACTGTTGCCATTCTATCAGCTCGAACCAACCTGGTCATTCTCCTCTGACCTCTGGCATCAAGGTATTGTTACCCAGAAAACTGCCAATCACTGAATATTGTTTAATTTTCATAGCCCTCTTGGTAGACCCTAGAGATTGCTGTGCTGTATGTGAAAATCCAATTCGATTAAAACTTTCGGAAATATTCACACCAGCCCGTCTCGCACCAACAACCAAACCACTTAAATCACATTTCTCCCCCATTCCGATGCTTGGTTTAAACATACTACATGCACATACCAACATGCACATCGTCTACATACCTAAATGTACTGTTTTGGTGTAATTTGATTGGCTGTTTGAATATTTACATTAATGAGCAGTTATATAATGTACCTAATAAAGTGGCCGGTGAGTATATGTCAGTGACTGTTTCTATTTTAGTGTGCGTCTAGCAGCTAGTCTGTAAAACGAGGATAATAAAAGAGCTCATTTGAAAGAAATGTTCAAATGGCAGCGTAACCCAGTCTCCCTTACCCCTTTACTGCAATTCCTCCCTCCACCTCTCAGTCTCTTTCTCTTACGAGACAGAGGAAGCAATGAAACTTTCTGACAAGTTGAGCCTGAGGATCTGACCTCCTTTTCCTGAGCAAAATCCCCTCCTCACCCACATACTCTCTTTCAAATGACATACATTGTTAGTGGATGGCAGGTATATCCAGGCTTGGCTGACTAAAATGGTGCCCTAACCTCTGAGGTCCTCCTGTAAGTCTGCACTTATAGTAACATCCCCAGTGGTGATGTCGTATGATGCAGGAGTCCTCATGAGGGAAAATACCCATTTCAGTCTTCTAAACTTATACATTTCAAGGTGCCATCTATTGTGTTCAGTTTGGTATTTCAGGAATGACGCACAATTCAGACATCCAACAGCAATGACATAATGACTATATGTAACACTGTCAACAATTGGAGCCAAACATTTCTAAATTGGATTAACACTTTTTTTTCTACTGATCTACATTACAATCTTAGCGCAAGCTTAGGTATATTTCAAATTTTTAATCCTGTTCTCCCTTCACAAAAGCAGTTTTTTGGCTACTACCCTTCCGAAAAGACTGTTTCTAATTAAGCTTCTTCAGTTTGTAAAAGGTTCAACTTGTCATACCAATGGAGATGCCAAAACATTTAAAACATCTTCATTTAACTGAGGCACAATTAATTTATCTCCGTCCAACACACCACAGACTGGAGATACAGCGAGTGCTTGAAAATTTGAATGTAGATTGTTGAGAAACCTTTCACTTCCTTTAAATTCCATAAAGTTTCTTGCAATTTTAACTTAATTTCGAAGTGTCCCCTAATTTTTGTGAGCATTATATGAGAACTGTATACACAGAAACCTCCTCACACAGGTTTCCCATCCATCCTACAGCTATATATATATATATATATATATATATATATA
>JAUZST010088634.1:0-19713 GCA_034779995.1 Parotocinclus haroldoi
ATTAAATAAATATATATATATTAAATGTGTTGTATTTCAGCTTGTATTCTAAAAAAGAAACTGAAATTATAATTATAATTGGTCATTGTACCATTGTTAAAATAATGAAATATCTAATCTAATGATGGACTAAGAGTTGAACAGCACTGTATATAACGCCTGAATTGAAACACAGCCACCATGGAGTGTTAGGGCTGCATATATGTCTCAGAGAACTTCTGTTCTCTACCTGTGTAGAGATTGGGATGTTCTCCCCTTGGCTACGTTGGCTACTTCAGTTTCCTTCCACCTTGCAGCAACATGTCTGTAGGTGGAAACATGTCTACCAGCATGTCTGTAGGTGGAAATCTATTGTATATTGTGAGTGAGTGTGAAAAAGTGAGCGAGTGTTTGAAGGGTTTCCTGGTTAGACTTTAAGAAAAGGTGATACTGACGAATACATGTTATATTTTACTACTAACAGTTTTAAAACTCCAGCCAGTTAAAAAAAACTGCAGTTAGAAATAACTTAGCCTTGCAGGTAGGTCTTAGAAACAGCTGGATAAATGATACATTCTTCAAAAAAAAAAAAAAAAAAGGCAGGACTCTCAAAAGATTCTGCAGTTTGTCCCCACTATGAAACCAATTAGAACCCATGTCGAAGAAGGTAGCAATGTATTTCTTATATCTCTCACAGATTGGCTCAAAAAAACATAAGGTTAGGGTGACCTACCCCCATTGCAACCATGACATGTGGCAATGAAAATACACGACTAAAATCAATCACGAGACAAATGACAAATCACAGCGAACCCCATGACATGATGTTAATAATCATTATATATAGCTGTGTGTGTAGGATGGACATACCTGACTGTACACAGTCCAATTAGGCGGCCGGAGAGTCCCATGAGGCCGCTCATGTGTCCAGCTAAAACTCTCCATTCCACGACCCGGCCAATCAGTGAGCCGAGCGCTCTTATTACCCACACTGAGTAAAACTCCAGGCTGCCATGCATAGCGGATGCTGATGCAATATGGAAAGAGAGAGCGAGAGAGAGCGGGAGAATGAAAGATAAAGTTACAATTTGGGCTGCAAATCAGGTTGACGTCTGCATGCTGGCTACAAGCCTGTCAAACGAACGAGCAAAAAAATGCGCAGATGAATAATAAGAAATAATAAGTTCCTACTTTTTCTCCCCTGAGGTCTAGGAGCCAAAGCTAGCGACACTCGCAAACTACCAAACAACATCTACTGTATAACTGGGCTGAAATCCAAACTCTGTGCCGAGTTCTGCCTCGATCCATGAAGTTATAGCTGACATGTTCATGGACAGGACAATGACATGGGCTCATCGGACATTAATTTTTAATCAGGTCAACAAATCTGTCTACACCAGGCTAATTATGTCAATTTGGATGTCAAGCTCACCCGTCATTACACTTCATGACTTCACTGACTTCTGGCACACTGTAAGGTTTTGGGACACCCAAAATGACCAGAGAAGCCCTCATTGGCCACTTTGATAGCTTGCACTTTTCTGAAAAAAAAAACAAAAAACAAAAACGTTGCCTCTTTGATTCTGCTCCTATCAACCACCAGAGCACCAAAGAAGTTGATAGTCATTAACATGTCGCTCACAGTTGTCCCGATTCATTCCAAAGGCATTGGTCTCGGTTATTTTCGTCCCACGTTCGGCTCTTTCACACCTTATTGGGTTCTATATGTACTTCAGTTTATGCTGGGGTCCTGTCGCTGCCCAGCTGATGCTTTCTACTGTATTTTGCACGTTGATCTATTATTGTTGTTTGGTTCTGCTTGGCTATGGAAGCTACACAATCTATGAAGTTACCGATGGGCATTTCCTCTGCTCAGGCTGTTCCCAGAGTGCAGTACTGATGATCGGGTCACTCTGCGGTCCTGTTTTATAAGCTTCTGTGGCCACTATTTTGCAGCTGCACTGGTGTTGAATTAAAAAAAAAAAAAAAATCACCCAGACAGCACTTGATCATCAGTAAAATCCCAACGGTGAAAAGGTGGCTCAGCTTGACACGGCTCATAGTCATGTGATTCACATACCAGTAGCACGGCGAGCTAGGACGCAGCTGGTCTCACGTCCGACAATTCAGCCTGGAAAGTTCCCCAACACGTCCTTCTGTCATCTCTGTGCTCCTGTTTTGTGAGTTTGAGTGGCTGTCACTTTGCAGTTGATTTGGTGCTCCTTCAACGAATCACAACAACAGTGCTCGATGCGAAATTACGAGCAGCACAGATTCTAAGAGGAAAAGTGTCAATGGGTGTCAATGAGATAAAACTCGCCATATATTTAGCCGGCAATATTTTACAGAGATAACACATAATCCATTCATTAGAATGAGTGTCCACATATTTATGTCTACATATCAGAGCCAAAGTGGCATAGCCTGACATGTCTCATAATTATGTAGTTGTCGCACGTACAGTGTTGTAACCACAAAATAAGGTTAGAACATTATTTACGTATAAAGTACGCTCACTGGCACACGTCATTGTTTCTAAACTCATTGTCCGTTTTTCTCAGTTCCACCACATGGAAGCACTTTTTAGTCCTGCATTTACAGACAGTAGTCCACGTTTTTCTCCACACACTTCGTTCATCCCCGTTTCGTTGTTCTGTAGTGGTCAGGACCCCACAGATCAGGTACTACTTGGTTATTTTCTCATTCTCAGCATTGCAGTTCTGCTGTTATGAGTGAACCAGACGCAGCAGTGCTGCTGGAGCTTTAAACGCCTCAGTGTCACTGATGGACTGGAAATCCAAAAGTCCACCAACCAAAAATATCCAGCCATCCTGTAGGCAGCGTCCTGTGAGCACTGGAGGATGGATTAATGGATGGATCGAATGATTAGAGGACGACTAATACAAGCTGTGCAACAACAAATGAGCTACCCTCTCTGATTCTAACCACAAACTGGAACAATGTTTCAAACCTCTAGCAGCACTGCTGTGTCTGATCCTCCCACACCAGCACAACACACATCACCGCATTAGTGTCACTGCAGTGCTGAGAGTGATCCCCCCACCCAAATAGTACCTGATCTGTGAGGATATGACAGAGGAACAGAGGAAAGAGGGACAAACAGAGTGTGTAGATCAAAATATGGACTGCAGTCTGTAACCGTGGAACTAAAAGTTCTTCTGTGTGGTATAAAGAACTGATCAAATGGACAGTGAGCGTAGAAACAAGGAGCTATACTCAACAAAGCGTATCTTATTGATCCCACATAGGTTTGCTAGAGTCATGTATTATGATACGGCATAATGCCATCGCATGCATGTCAAATAAATTTGACGGATGTTGAAATAATCCTTCACGTTCAATCTCAAATCGGAAAATGAGGATAGTGTGGGTAATGCATATTACGTTTACTTTGACATGTATTTAATTGCAGACCGGATGAACCTGAGATATTTCATGTTTTGACCGAACAACTTCATGTCGTTTTTTAAATAAACATCCAATCCTGCATTTGAGGAATGCAACCCATTCAGAACCCTAGTTCTGTAGTTTCACTACACTTAAAAGACTTTTTGGCACAGAGGATACCAAGAGATTTGGTGTTTCAGGCGTTATTTTATCCAGCAAACACATCTTAAGATGTACTGCAGCACTACGAGGTCGTTGTTGTTGCATTTTTCGTTTTACAATTCTCACATACTCTATTCTCTTTTGTACCAAATCATGGCTACAGTCACCTGCTGACATCACCTGTTTGAAATCGCATCATTATTTCTTTTTTGTTCATTACTAGCTCCAACCCTTCTTGGAATTTGTTGCTGAAATGCAGGAATGGATGTTTATTAACGAATGAAATGAAGTTGACAAAACAAGAAATGTCTCAGGTTTATTCTGCCTGCAATTAAATAAAAGCCAAAGCAAATCAATGTGAGAGGTTTTTTATATGCTTTTTTAAAAAATATGCGCGTCCCAACGTTTCTGATTCGGGGTTTGTACAAGCACCAGCCTGTCGCCCACAGTCCCGGTTCCTCTGAAATTGTCTATGATGGATGTAACAGTGCTGTTTGAAATTGATGAACTTTCTGGGTGTCGGTTGTTGAAATCTGTTGCTATGATACGGCAGTTCCCTGGATATCAGCACCGCCAATTCCGTCTTCAGTGACCTGTGACGAAAAACTAAAGTTGTAAAATTTCCGTGTCGCTAACTTTCGATCCACATGAGATATTACAAATCTGATTTCGTCGATTGTTTCTGAGACAATTACGGTCTTCTTTGATATGCTACATGACCAGCGTCCCATTGGAAAAACCTGCCATTGATCCAATATGGTGGCTTTCAAGCTGGCGGCCATGTTCCGGATATAGCCTAAAAGATAGGCCCCCCTCTCGCCCAGTACTTGCTGGGGGTATTCAGAAATGTCATTTTCTCTTTTGTTTCTGAATTAAAAGGGTGTCCTGTGTCTTTGGGCTCACCCTGTATACTGAAAGTTTTTCTAGGCTAAGGCCAGCTGTCACGATGGTGTCATGCAGCCTAATCGTTACCAAACCAGCAATCCACCAGCAACCCACTCAAGACAATTGAGTCTTCTTGGCAATTGATAGCAGAACACACATTAGCCACTTGGTCTTAATGAAGGGAAAATAAGAGTGAGTGGGAGAGGGCCTGAATCATGAGAGTATCAGGCTGTGGTAAACACAGATACATAGATACAAAGATACACAACACACATACACTGGGGAATCCAGTGGCTTGGTGCCACAGTATGGGCGGGCTGTAACATGTAGGTGATAGCATTAAGCTAGCGTGACACTGGCTCTCGTCGTCATCAAGGGATTCCTGTGGGCATGTTCCTCGGCATGTGATCGGAAATATGCGATATATATATAAGATCTGATCTGATCGGGACATGCATGCTATTCTGCCAGGATAAAACCTATTGTTCTGTAGTACTGCTGGGGTAAGTGACAAGCAGGCGGTTCAATACAACTGATTATTGATAATCAATAAATCATTAAATATAATAAATAGTCTTGAAGCTTTAACAAAAGATGATCATTAACCACACCCAGAAGTCTCTCTTGATGAGTTTACCATTTGATGGGTGGGGTGACTGGCCATCACACTTGGTCTTTTTTTTGTCGCCTTGCATCCTGGTCCCGTCACAACCTCAAGTAAATGGCGCACACATACCTCTCCTTACAAGAAAAAGAAACGTGGAATCATCAAACCAGATATCCTTCTTCCATTGGTCCGAGGTAAAGTTCTGACCCAATTCAGCCACTGTGTGTTGCAGCACATTCCTTCAGTAAGCAAAGCATGGCACAGGAAGGAACAGGGTCCGGAGCCTAATCTGGAACCCACTCTGCACTGGTAGCTGTACACCCAGGCCAAGGTGTCAGTCCATTACAGAGTTCGATAAATGGATAACCAGCCATTCATGTCGCAAGTAGTAAGTGACCCTTACCACTGAGCCACCAATATGTGTCTATGTGAGATCTATGATAATATCTTAATTATTGTTTTAACAATGTATGAGCTGACGTTATTGAGTATGTCTCTCACTTCAAAACAGAACACTTTCAAAACTTCAAAAAAAAATATGCCTTAGGAGTTCACCAGGTAGGCAAGAGTACTAAGAATTATACCTGAAAAATGCATGACTGAAGTTAAAAACAAATGAACAAACTGCTCCAGGAGACAAAACACAGACACCACAAGCCTCAGAGTCTACACTGCTGAAGCCGGATTGGTTTAAAAAAGGTAGCTGTTGCTCACGAGACGAAAACTAGGTCGGAAATCAGTTGACGTTAAAGACAGCTTGGCTACGAACTAATTTCACGATCTGCAAACAAAACTTATTTTGACTTGTTAATACGCATCCCTTCCTGCATTTCAGGCCTGTGACACATTCCAAAAAGGGTTGGGATGGGGGTAGTTTAGAGCTAGTAATTTATTTAAGAAAGGAAATAATTATGGGATTTAAAGCAGGTCATGTCTACTTATTTCACCATTTCAAGATTATGGCCAACTTCAGGACAAGCTGTCCGAGACAGGCTTAAAACAGCCAAGGTACCAGCACAAAAACCCACTCAGCAAACCTTAACTGAACCATTCTGCAGAAAAAGGGCCAAGAAAAGCAACGTACATGCAGTCAGTAATTACATGAAAGATGTGGTGCTAATTCAGACGGTTGAGAGATTTGGGTTCAAACAACTTTTGAATACTGCTAAGGTACACCCTGTCAAATTATTATCTAATCCCAAACTCTTAGAAATGACTGAGATGTCCCTTTTTCACTAAATATTACACCTTGTGTCTCAGTAGCTCTTCTGTTAGCAACTCACTCAGTGACGAGCTTTGCCCGACAGCCTTTGTTAGTCCCTCCTTAGCCTCCCGTGGATGGAACTCACAAATCCAACCCTACCAATCCAGCAATAATGTCCTTCGTTAAGGTCTACACATCAAACTTTGCTTCATTTTTAAACTGTGCAACCTAAAATCGGCATAATTGTTGTCTTTAAGTCTGGTTCTTGAAAAAGCTGCGTTAAGTTCATTTCATATTGAAAACAGACAAAAACGTCTAATTTTCAGAGGGGTGGTCAAACTTTAGCAAAAGACAAGAAAAGCTTTGGAAAGGGTTTAAAGGAGTGTGGCAGCAAATTGAAAGTGAGAAGACAGACTTTATCATTTGAATAACATTTTTTTTATAGAGACAAAGTAGGAAGTCAAATGTTTTTTCTTGTTCCACTGGTTCGTGCCATGACGTATAAAGTTCCTTATAGCGGCCTGGCTGTTCTGTGGCCCATGCGAGAACTAATTCACTCATCTGCTATTTTCTCTTTCATTTCTCTACGGACAAATCATATCACAATGCTTGCTTCATGTGCTTCATATCGCTGAAACGTTTCCAGTCTCGTGAGTGCAGTCCGTTTCCATTACTAACCTTGCCTTATATGCGAATGTCTCGTCTTGTCTCCCGTTTTCCTTCTTTCTGATCAACACAGTTAGGGTTCTTATAGCTCTCCAAGTTTTGGACTTCTTGTCTTGTCCTACCATTTCACATTGCCACTGTTGCTGTGGAAATCAGATCAGTATGTCAGAAATTCCTCTTTGCCTATGAATCGACTCAACCATAACGTTAAAAAAATAAATATAAAAACAGAATAAGCCATGCTTGTGTTTTTTTTTTTTAACAGTAAAGGTAGCAGGGGTTCACTAATTCACCATGACATAGGAATAAAGACTTTTTTTAAGAAACTTTATAATTTCAAACAAATTTTAGTAATCGACAGTTTCTACCCAGTTATGGTTATTTTATCACCATATAATTTTGGTAGTTTATTTTAATTATACTGGATTCATTATCCTATATAAAGTTATGGTACTGGACTTTGGACCAGACAGGAGGTTTAGGTTTCAAATCCCATCTGTCCAAGCCGCCACTGTTGGGTCCTTCAGCAAAGCTCTTAATCTACAATTGCCTGGGTTGTCGGTAGCTCTGAATAAGGGTGCCAGCTAACTAACTACATGTAAATTGATCTAATGAATTTAGGCACCATGAACATGATCCTCTGGTGTTTGGTGGAAGGACTACTGCCGCAACTCGCTCATTCCTTATGCTGTAATGTTCAATATTTATACTACTACACAGCTAACAGGAATAAGGTATAGTCCAACATGAATGTGAAGCGATTAAAACAACGATTTTATTTCTTTAAACAAGATCATCAGAAAAGCAAATAGGAAGTCAAAGAAAGTGAGATTCAAACTTAATTATAGTGATTGAGTAGTAAGTGATCGATTCGTGGGGGTGAACAGAGGCATGGTAAACTGGACGAAAGTGCGCCCACGTTGACTGTTCTGTAGGGTGTATGATCACCTGACAGTGATGGGGCATGGACAGGATCAGATTGTCGAACAGTTCTTGTGGGATCCTCTTCATATCCATTTTCAAGTATTCCCTCATTTTTGTGAGCAGTGTATTTCATATGCTATAGTGTGCACTATATGTATATTTACTTTATTCCATCTTAACCTCTATATTATTGTATTCTAATTTTAAGCAAGTACATTTTATTTACTTACATTATTTAATTCTTGCAGTTAACAACCAGGCTGCCTATCCAGGTCCCTATATTGGGGACTTTTTCCTTGCCACTGTCGCCTCAGGCTTGCTTAACTACGGCCTTGAGTCAATACATTTGTAAAAGCTGCTTTGTGACAAAGCTGTCTTAAAAAGCGTTATATAAATACCTTTGACTTGAAGTTCAAATGTTCGGAAATAAGTCCCTCCTCCATCATCTGACAACAAGAAGACATTTTTACCCAGAGAAGTGTCCTTAATAAATATTTACTATTTTTTACATTCTCTGTAAACCTTAGACATGGCTGAGGGACAAAATCCCAGTAGAGAAGCTGTTTCTGAAATACGCTGACCAGTCTGTCTAGCACCAACAACCATGCCACGTTCAACCAAGTCACTCCAATCATCCTTTTAACCTATTTTGATGCTCGGTTTGGCACGTCCATGTGCATAAATGCAAATGGGTTTCTACCTTGTGATTGGCTGATTTGTGTTTACCAGGCATAGCTAACATAAGGGCCGGTGAGTGTATTAATTCACTATTACTTAAAAAACAGGCATTCCCATTTTTCTTATTTTCTCCAGTCAATTTTCCATTGCCTGTATTGTCACATATACAAAATGCAAAATGACACAAACTCGCTTTGGTAGAAGATTTTGTCTATACTGCCAGTTAGATAGCTGTGACTGACCAACACCACGCTGACAGACAAAAGTGGCAATTCTAAAACATAAACCACAAACTTGCTAGAAACAAAGTCTGTTTTGAAAGTCTGTAGGTAGATGTTGGTGTCTCAGCAAATACTGAAAGTGAAAATGACTCGATCACATGACTTGAACATTAAAAAAAAAAAAAAAAAAAAATCAGCCAACTGATTTATACCCAATCTCTTACACTTAAAAAGTCATTGAGAAAATCCCTTGCCCCCTAAAAGCAGGACCATACTAAGAATCTGCAGTTTTGATCTCCAAAATGTTTAAATGTGCCTCAGGAATGAGGGAATTCCACCTGAGCTTTCATGCTCTTATCTTGTTTCCGACCTGGAAAAGCATTTTGTGGTGGCAAATGGAAATAAAACCAAACAGCAGTCACATTTAGGTGTATTGTATACACCTAATGATTGAATGTTTGAAGTGTCAACAGTTGCATTATTCAATAATTGCACCGTCATGCCCAGGCTTTCCCCGGCATGCTTTGCATGCAGGGATTCCATGGAACTGTCACACATCGAGCTCCACTCGTTCAACAAGGTGGAGGAAAACGTTCGAGCCACCATGGGCACATAATCTAATTAGTTGTGTTTCTTTCCAGGCTGCATTCAGGCCAATTCAAATGACTATTCCTTGTTGCTAATACGGCCTGAGGCTATGGGCATGGCTTATTCCTAAATGGAAGCTTGATTAATAGATTATTTATACCGATTTTGACATGGCTGACCCCTGACACAATACAGCACCACATTTGAAAAATAAGAACTCTGATGCGCAGTGTACACAAAAAGAAGCATTGCGTTCTCCTTAATTCTGCTTCACTAATCGAAAAAGGTTGGGCAGTATGGAAGAAAAAGCAAACAAACAAGCCAATGGAATACGTGCTACACGGGTTAATTGGTCAACTTAATTTCATTTGGTAACAAACATCCATCCCTGCATTTCAGGCCTGTAGCACAATCTAAAAAAGTTGTTATTTTATGTTAAATTAAGGGCTAGTAATGGGGTAAAAAATGTAATTATGTGATTTAAAACGGATGATGCCAACACGTGTAAACACGTGTAAACACGTGTACACGTGTAAACAAAGTTGCGCAGACGATCTCTAGTTTGTCAACAAACGGATCCGAAAATGATGGAATTGCTTAAAAACAATGCTACTTAAAAAAAGGTTGGAAGGTATTTATATATTTCTCCTTCTCTGGAGTATAAAAACATTCAACGATTCAGGGAATCAGAAGGAATTTCAGTCCCTGATCGGGAATGATCCCTCAAATGACACTTCATCAACGATCATAGAACCACACGGGCAAGGGATTACATTTGCAAACCTTTCTAAGAGACGTTCACAAATGGCGCTTAACCTTTACAGTGCAAAAGATTCT
This sequence comes from Parotocinclus haroldoi, assembly GCA_034779995.1. NCBI lineage: Eukaryota > Metazoa > Chordata > Actinopteri > Siluriformes > Loricariidae > Parotocinclus > Parotocinclus haroldoi. The sequence goes on from JAUZST010088634.1 coordinate 10,160, forward strand.
GATGTGAACCATGTACAGATGCAACGTCGACGTTCCAAATGCACAAAAGTACACTGATATTTTGTAGCAGCATGCGCTACCTTCTAGATGACATCTTTTCTCCGTGCAATACCACATGCTGCCGACAGTACAAAGGCATAAAGAGGATATTGGACTGGACCGCTTACAATCTTGACCTGTCCCAACAGAGAATGAGTGCAAAATGTCACAAAGACCCAGTACTGTTCCACACCTTAAGCCATGTTTGCAGGAAGAATGGGACAAAATAACACCTAAAGCAATTTCTCCTGGTCAGCACGGGGGCTCGGTGGGGCGGCACCGCTCCCTCACAGCAAGAAGGTCCCGGGCTCAATCCCAGGGTGGAGCGACCTGGATCCGTTCTGTGTCTGCATGTCCTCCCCGTGTCTGCGTGGGTTTACTTCGTACTCCGGTTTCCTCCCATGTCAAAAGACATGCGTGTTAGGTTAATTGGTGTCTCTAAAGTGGCCCTTAGTGTGTGACTAGGGTTGTTCCTGCCCTTGCGCCCTTAGTTTCCGGGTGGGCACCGGCTGGCCCGCACTCTATCCATGGTGGCAAAGCGGCATTTAAGCGTCATCAGTAAGTGGTGAATATGTTACTATTCCAAATTCTTTTCCAATGTGTTGCAGGCTTGGTTGTACAACTGGATGTTGATTAACAAATAAAAAGAGATTAAGAAAAACAAATTTTAAAAAATATTGTGTCGTATTCGTGCTACCTGCAGTGAAATAAATGATTTGGGGTTGTACCTTGTTTAGAGACACAAAGCAAGTATTACCCACTGTGCCACTGCCATCACACCTACAATTATACAAATGATCCAAAAACAGTTGGAAGCAAGGCGAGTGCACTGTCTAAATTACTCCATTGTATTAGCAAGATTCGACCACAACAGGTGCTTCAGTGGAAAGTTATGCCTAAGCTAAGATGGTAAACCAGTTTGGCAGATGGTTCTCTTATTTGAATACACACACCACTGCACAAGGGTGACACATTGTACGTTTAATGTTTGTATGATGACACTTGGAGGTTGCAGAGCAGACGTTTTGAAATCTTTGCATCTGTCTATATGCAGTAACCGCGTATAACTAGCCAACCCATAAATAGCCCTGTAAGTAAATTTGTTGCTGAATATAAACCCGCAGAAAGTGCACAGTGGAAATTTCGCCTGTCACACTGCGAACACGATACACTTCTCACCCATGAAAGCCTTCACACAAAACAAGACGATGTGAACTTGTGCCCCCCCCCTCCGTCACTGTCTGGCCGAAAGTGGCCGTGCGAGTATTTTAGTCGTAGTTCCACTGTGGCTTCAGCTGCATTGTGGTTGTTGGTTTCACCCCCTTCTTCCTGTACCGGCCCTGACGTATTTCCTCTCTGGCTGAAATATTTCCACGCGCTCTCGCGCTAGCACAGTAGCCGCTCTTCATGGTTCTCGCCCGCTTCCCACCCGTTTATTTCCCTGTCTGGCCGTCTTGCACACAAACCTGGAAGCAGGCCTGAAGCGGTCAGAGCCAAACCCGAACTCGGAGCATGAGAAAGCATTACTGCCGAAGTCGTCTGGAGGAGTGTACAGGAATGCTGCAGGCTGCAGCGGTCTGGAAACCAGGACGGATTATGCAAGAGTCGGGCAAAAAAAAAAAAAGGAACATTACACTACATTACACATGAACGCAGTCTGTAGTAGGAAACGGATCTCAGATGAGGAATGTATGCAAATGTGCGTTAAATATATCGACCTGGTCATGTTTTTTTAATAAGCACTGCAGTTTCCTTTTTATTTTTCCACCCAACTCGACGTGACTTTATGGCCGGCTTATTCACTCTCAAAGGAAGCAATGAAACCGGAGGTTTTTGTCACGCTTTAATGACAGGATGCAATTCGATTTTAGAGGTTACCGTTTTGGCCGCTCTGATTGTTATTCATAAGGTGTTTATGACAGAGAAAATTAATAGCAAGCTTCTAGACAGAACGGCACAATACAGGGTGTGCCATACGTCCAAGTGTTATAGGAATAAGTCCAAAACTACAACTTTTAACAACTGAATACGCCTGTTCATCTCAATGCACATCTTATTTAACCCAATCAGCAAACATGGAAGAATCCTGATTCTTTTAACCTATTCTTTTTTTTATTATTTCTTACTCTTATTCTTTCAAAGCATCTGTTAGCACAAAACCTGTTAACTGCCCATTGGCTGCTCAATTCTCTACTTCTTAACATATTTATTTCCATTAGTTTGTCCCAAAAAACAAACTCTAGGGTTCTGGGCTTACGAGACATCTAGTCGACATGAATAATTTTAATCTACTTGATCACAATGGCTGCCTTTACATGCATCGATCAGACGGACAATAGAATTTCAATCAAACGGTTTACAGTAGGTTACAAAAGTCTTAGGCCACCATTTAGATTTGCTGTTTTAGTAATGCTATAATGACCATATATAACATGTATAACTATATATGGTTGACAAACGGTCCCAAATACTTCAAACTTGGACTTGTCCCTCCATTATCTACCGAACGTCATTCCAATCTTTTGGAGCTTTAGTACATTTTAGGCTTTTCCAAACTCTTCGTAATATTGTCTAGCAATGCATTTTGAATTCTGCCAAACAAAAGTGTCAGTCGTTTCGATCACTAATGTTTTCATCACTATCTGGTACATTTACGTCAATATTGCAGTGGCATAAAAACACTATACTATGTGACAATAGTAATGTCCACAATAATGGCAATTTTTGTCAGCGCCATTTGATATTTTTGATGTTGGCTATTTAAACTTTTAAACGTGCAGAACGTATTCGGCCGATTGGAAATCTAATGAGATCCAGGAGTCTATATGGCAATGACTCCTTCTTTTCTCGGCTTATTTAAAGCATTACTGATCTCGTTCCATCTGTTAGAAAGTTCATTCTGACTCGCCTCAATCTTTTACTCTATTCAAACGTAGGTGTGCACGTGGACCCTTTCTATTCCAGATGAGCTATAAATGTGATTAATAACAGATATTTGGCTGCATGTAAAAATAGCCAGTATGTAATCCTAATGAATCTACCAGACTACACTTTGTAGAATAGTTACATAAGCGTCGAAAGTTGTGACTCAGGCTCACAGCGTCATTTAATCCTTATAGTTTTGGGTGAGGAACTGGAGTGAAGCCACCGGGCCGACAAGTCCAAACTTCTCCACAAATGCTTGAGGATCCCAGTAGCCTGAAATGAAAATCATAAAAGTCTTAGGACTCTGAGGTGAAACCAATTAGACATTTTCACACCAAGGTCAATATGATTTCTTACCTGTATCTATTTTCATTTATCAGTTATTTTATGTTATGCGTGTTAATGTCTTGTAATTACTGACTGTAGTGCATCTGAAGTTACTAACAATGTGTCAGCAGCCTCTACCGTGTCCACAGGACATTTTTGATCAGATATCATTTGGGTACAGGACCATTACAAGCACCTCTTAGGCCACCAGATTAGATCAGATACAGCATAATAACCATATATAATCTTTCTCAGTCTCTTTGTTACAATACAAAACATTTGTATTCTGAATTAAAAAAAAACAGCTTCTCTAGATTACAGTGGTACGTTTTTAGTGCGACCTCCTCTTAGACATGAGCAGCAGCAGCAGCAGCATCTGCGAGCTTCATTAGGATGCTGAGTTTACCCGTCTACTGTCTGAAAAAGCTTGATCAAGAATGGTCTTTTTGGAAAGGTCTTTTTTAGCAGGTTATTTGAGTGGGAACAGGGTTAAAATGCAAAGCTCGCAAAGATTGGAAAAAGAGTGGAAAATAGGATTATAAAGTGATGATTTCAAGATTGTACATTTGTGAGGTTTAACCATGGACAATATGTTATATATGGTCATTATACCCTTGCTAAGTCAACAACTTGGAACACCTCATGGCCTTTTGCCCAGGGTAGCGTTAAATATCATCCACGAAGCCACCAAAAAGCTTGAGACTAAAAACAAAATGCAATTTGAGTAAGTTTGTTAAGAAAGGAGGCTGATATGATACTGGCTGCTACCTTTGAAAACATTTCTGACCAAGCTTCTTTTTCCTATAGAAGGATCAGCTTGGCATCCGGATGAAGCGGCCAGATGCTGCTATTACTGAAGCGTAAGGGGAGGCCACACTAAATACTCGTAACTTTTGTAAGCTTCATATTACTACATACAAATTGCCTGCATTTCCAGGTACTAAAGAGACTGAAAAGATTATTGTACAAGATCATTATGCCATTGCTAAAACAATAGTACATCTAATCTAATGGTGGCCCAAGACTTTTGCACAGCACTGTGCTATATGTACATTCATACATGATATTTATGGAACCCAGCAAGCGATATCAAGACAAATCTAAAATGTAAAAATGAAATTGCTAAATTTTCACTTGTGCGTTTAGAACAAAGCCAGCTTAGTATCACAAGTTCTAGTAGAAAAATGATTTATTTCATCACTGACCCTACATTAACAGCCTTTTAAATGCACTGCTCTTAAAAATATTTCAAAACGAATACGAAGCGATTAAAAAAAAGAAGCAACTGATTTCATTTCATTCAAAAAAAAGACCATGAGATAAGCAAATGAAAAGTCAAAGAAAGTTGTTTGATCACACAAACGAGATGCAAACTCAATTATGGTGATTGAGTAGCAAGTAGGGTCGGCATGGTGGCAAGGTCCCGGGTTCAATCCCAGGGTGGAGCGGCCTGGGTCCTCCCCGTGTCTGCAAGGGTTTGATCCGGTTTCCTCCCACAGTTCAAGGACATGCGTGTTAGGTTGATTGGTGTCTCTAAAAAAAGTGGCCCTTAGTGTGTGTGTCCTACAATTGATTGGCGTCCCGTCTAGAGTTGTTCCTGCCCTTGCACCCAGAGTTGTCGGGTGGGCACGGGTTGGCCAACGATCCTGTGTGGATTAAGCGGAAGATAATGGATGGATGGAATAACAAGAGATATATTAATGGGGTGAACAGAAGCGTTTTAAACTGGACGAGAGTGGTCCCACATGGACTGTTCAGTAGGGTGTATGGTCACCCAAGAGTGTCAAAACACCGTGACAGTAACGGTGCATGGCCAGGATCAGATTGTTTAGCAGTTTTTGGATCCCTTTCGTATTAATTTTGAAATATAATTTCTGAGAGCAGCGTAACAAACCTAATTATAGCAAAAAATCCCCTTACACCAAAAATAATCTGCTATTAATAAGAAGAATGGTTAGAAGTTCAACCTCAACTGCTAAAATTTAGAACAAAAGGACATCGGAGACGGAAATGCAGCGGCGGTGAGAAGGGAAACCCCGCTGGTGAACACACAGCGCATCATGCCACATCCTGGAATGAACAACTCTTTGTGTGGTTGCATGTGTATGTTTGCATGCAAATAACACGTGGAGAGTGTGAAATGATGAAGAGAAAAGAACAAAGGTCATACACACCCACAGCTGTAGGTTAGTGCTAACATATAACTGAAGCACATTAGAATGAACTTCATACAAGCAGCTAACAGACATCATACCGAGCCTGATTGGAATCGGTTAGGACAGGCTGAGGCTCAGGTGTGTATAAGTGTGTGTGCTGGTCTCTGTGATTAAGTGCGACAGATGGAGTTACGAGACCCGGCATTATGAGGTCAGGTGACCTTCAGGCCTCCAGGTCTAAGAACGGGACGAGATAATGTTCCGCCTCTGCACATACCGAGCCTTGCTTGACCCTTCTATGTACGGGGCACCACACACACCTCGTGTACCTCCTGTAATCTGGAAACTACCAAATATTAACAGATGTAAGGCACAGGCCTTCATCACTCCAGAACTCTAACAGGATGCTGTCTTTATTCGCAGAGATAGAGATAGAGAATTGTTGGTTAAAATAAAAATGGCCTACAGCTATTAGACACTGGTTTTCCACATCCAGCCATTCTGATGAATCACAATCGATGTGTAAGCACTAATCTACGACTCGATTACGTCAGTTCAACACGGAGCTATGGCTGAGGGGTAACTGGGTGGGGCTTCCAAAACCATTCAGGCTTTTCATTGACATGACGTGAATTTCTACTGGCTTCTTTAATAGTGGATTGACCTGCACTGAGCTTTCAGGTTTGAACAGTTTGCGTCTCAGCAGAAACGGCACAACAGATACACAACGTTGAAAAACGATCAATCAAAAGCGTGTCATCTGGACAGATAAATAATAGATGGTACGGTAGCAATGCATGCTCTGACAGAACAGGGGAACTCGCTGACAATTTTCTGTCAAAGCCCAGAAATTTGACTTTCTTGTTACTATATTTGTTTCGTAATATAAGCCATAGAAAATAAGGACAAGCAAACGCAACTCAGTCCAGTTAAAAGTAGTCGGAATTTGACCATAAATGAATCCATCCTAACTAGAGCACGGGTTTACGTCTTACAGCTGATAGACAGTTACAAGACAACGTACTGTGCAAAGGTCTAAGGCCACCATTAGATTTGTATTACCGATGGTGTAATGACCATATATAACACGCTGTCGACCCAAACATTGTAACGGAAACTAAACCAGCTTCTGCAGTGGAAAAATGGGATTGGTGCTTCCCTAGTGCTGATGCAAGAGTTGGCGTGTCAGTATTATGCTTCTGTTTGTTGTGTGTCACTCTCTTTGGCATTGGTGCGCCTTTCTAGGAATGCAGCCTAGCGACTGACGACGCTGACTGAATGAATGAGTTGGTTCACATCAGGGACTGGCACTTGCTGATGGAGTCCTCGGTGGTGGAATTTGCTTATTAGTTTCCGGCTGGGCAGTGTAGACGGTACACGTTGCTTGTCTGATCCAGTATTTACAGTTACAATAGTTACAAACTGATATTTGACATCATGTTAGACTGTAATTCTAGCATACCATGGTTCGTTCTTGTTAGTAACATAATCCACCATCATGGTAGTTGCATAATGGCCCTCCTGCCTTACCACTACTCAAAAACAATGCATATGGATAGAGGCATAGGCTTTTGTAGGTGACTGGTCACACACGTCCATCCTCCCACTCACCCGGTCACTCACTCTCTCATCCGGTTCAGGGAGAGGCAGTGCCTAGCCGGCGGCCTAGTACACATGGCAGGACCCTAATTCATTGTAGGGCGCGCACACACTCGCACCCATAAACTATGGGCACTTCAGAGCAACCGGTTAACCAAAGACGCATGTCTTTAAACTGCGGGAGGAAAGGAAAATACTCAATAATAGTATAAAGTAAAAACAAAACACGCAGACAAAAGGAAGACATGCAAACCCCACACAGAAAGGACTCGGGCCGCCCCACCCAGGGATAGAACCCAGGACCGGCTGACTGTGAGGTGACATTGCTACCTATCGAGCCACCATACCACCCCCCCCCACCCCCGCCCCCCGCATACTACCACAGAACGGCAAGAAGAAATTAGAAAAGTTGTCAAATATAAATAAGAGGACGATCCCAGCTCCATCATGATGATCCTCCATACAGCCTAAACTCCCTCAGGCACAGATAATCATGATTGCATGCTACATTCATCCCAGTCAGAGGGCACCGGCAGGACTTAGGCACTGATAGGCAGAGGTCAACCCCCAACCCCCTAACCAACACACATCCACCCCGATGCATAAACACACACACACACACACACACACACACACACACACACACACACACACACACACACACACACACACACGGACACGTCTTTGCCTCTCGAAATCCACTGGAATATAATTTAAATATTGTAATTCATAAATAAACAGCTTATAAAAAATCTTACAGAATTATCGAAATACAATGAAAAATCACCTTTACAGTGGAATCAGTACAAGTGACATGCATTATGTATCTATAATGTATACTGTTGTACAGTAACAGCTTTCAGTTGCCCTGCTGTGACCTTCCACTTTGGGAATGATTTCATAATAATGTACTTAATTTGGCCAATTACGAATACTCTCAGTGATATACAATTCTAGAGACATTTTCGTAATAAACCAGTCAATTTGAATGGAAACCTGTGTACACTGAATTTGAATTGTTGAAATTGTCTCCAGGGTCTGGAGTTTCTCGACCACGAACCCACACTTTGTTCAGCATTTTGAACGAGCTCGAGGGAAAACCCTAACTAGCTATCTGGTTATCTAATTGGTTGCACTCTGGATGACACTGTTGTCACCAATCACAACAACAATGTCGTCATGGAGTTTTTGGGGCAGAGTGTTGGCACAAACACAAATTGACACCCGCTCTAAAATTAGCGTCGGCCCGATGCGTTTGGGCTAATTTGAGCACACGCAGACACACACTTTCCATTTCCCCGACCTGTCGAGTCATGGAACAGTGAGAGATAGGAAGTGGGGAGAGATGTGATGCTTCTTCCTCTCTTCTCGTCCACACCGCCCTCTGTCTCCGTCGTTTCGTTTGAGTAATGCAGGGAGTGAACGGCTTGCCCCGACGAGAGTTTCTCTCTACTTTTATTACTTTTAGAGTGCGGTTCGGGCTGACAAGGGAGTGGACGCCACGTATGCTCACCGGCCACATTATTAGGCACACCTCCCTGTTTCGACGCTCATTGTTCATATTAGTTCCACGTGCCATATAGATGCACTTTGGGGTTCTACACTCCCAGCCTGTAGTCCATCTGCTCCTCTGTATGCTTAGTAAGTGCCATTACTGTGTTCTCTAAGGGTCCGGGGCCCCAGAGATCATTTGGGTGGTGGATCATGCAGGGACGCTGACGCTGATAGAAGTGGATACATTTTGTACCACCTCAGTGTCTCTGTGGGACTGAGAATAAAAATGTCCTGCCACCGGAATCCCTCTGGACAGGGTCCTGTGATCACGGACGAAAAATGTGCAGCAACAGACAAGCTTCTGGCCTCTGGTCTTACATCTATAAGGTGAAGCAATAAGGTGAGCACAACACACACTAACAACACAACCGCATCAGTGTTACTGCAGTATTGATTCACCACCCAAACAGTACCTGATCTGCGCTCGTCCTCTGGGGGTCCTGACCATTAGAGAACAGAGTAAAAGAAAATACATACACAAAGGATGTAGAGAAACAGATAGTAGGTCAAAATGATCAAATGGACATCAAGTGTGGAAACACCTGTAGAGTATACCTAATGAAGTGGCCGGTGAATGTATAGGTCGGTGTAAGTCACATGGTGTCTCATTGATAGGCTGGACAGTTCTAGGCTTATATATTTAAAACATGCTCACTAAAGTGGTCCAGATCCATACGCACTGCTCTCTTCTGTGTCCTTTGATGATGACTATGACCTAATTTGCACTCTGTGGTGGAATAACCTTTGTAGGTGGTGTGTGTGTGTGTGTGTTTGTTTGTGTGAGAAAAAATATTCAGGGTTTTTTCATATGTTAATATAGACAGTATGACTCATGAAAATGTAGAGGACCGATGTGGCACGTTGCTTAGCTGCCTACACATACACACGCACACACACACACACACACACACACACACACACACACACACACACACACACACACACACACACACA
>JAUZST010088645.1:0-19713 GCA_034779995.1 Parotocinclus haroldoi
TATATAATGCACTTCATTACTCATAAAATCAATAATAATATATTATGACAGTGTCTATTGTGATAAGCGTTGTTAAATTAAATTATGATTTAGAATCTTTAATAAAAACCAGTCATGCTTACATGTGATCCCCAACATGACCAGAAGGCACTAGCAGGACTAAAACTCAGGTCACTGCAATACTGTACCACAGGCACCTGAGAGCCTCTTTTATATATTTTGCTCATTTTGATCTCGAGTGTACTTATGTTGTAAGCGTTTGTGTGCTCCCCAGGCTAAGCCAATCTCTCGTTAGGAGGGGAAGTTCATGAAGGTACTCGCCTTTATGTTTAAGCAAGATTAAAAATAGTTCTCAATTTCTTATTATTTAGAAATAAAAGCTGTTGAGTGATTTAAGAATAGGTTCAAATTAGACATTTTGTTCAGCAACATGTGATTACCAGAAACATTCAAGTTCAAATTTGTATAGTGTGTGACTTTATATGTAGTACACTTTTTATGTTGTATTTATGTTGATTGACATCAGTGTCACTGCAATGCTGAGAATAATCCAGCACCCAGATAGCTGTCTGTGCCCTGTGGGGCTCTTGGCCATTACAGAACAGAGCAAAGGGGTCTATTTAAAGAAACAGATTAAAGATCTACAGGATGTAATTGTAGAACTACAGAGGGCTCCGATATGGTAAGTGGAACTGATCAAATGGACAATGGGTTTAGAAACAAGGAGGTGAACTTAATAAAGTGATTGGTGAGCGTTTCTAGCATGATTGTTTTAGTTGACATTCATATTAATATTGTGATATAATAAACATCATGCATGATTACATTTGTCAAGCATATACAATGCAAAGTCTCATGGTTAATCCTGGAACTTAGGTCCTTTGCAGCAAATTTTCCTGAAGTGTTTGTTTTTAATGAAAACTGAGCACCAGGTTCCTTAATAAGCACCTTGATCTGCTCACAGGTAATATAATGACTGTTATCACACCATTGTACAATTTCCAAATCAGAAAATGGTAATAATCCCGTGTGAGAAACACCATGTGACTGATGGATAGGTGTTAAAAAACAGCACGGTGTGAACCAACTCCAGCAAGGGATTAGGACCATCAAACTCACCTGGAAAGAAATTTAGCAACCTCCAAATATGAACTTGTTTGGAGCACAGTTGTTGGTTAGTATGGTTTAATGATTTTGACCCAGCATGTTTCGTTTATTTGAGATTCTAATTGGGGGTAAAAAAAAAAACACTTTAAAAAGACTGAATGTACCAATTTAACTCTATTGAACCTTTGAAAAAAATCCCTAAACTTTCAGTTTCTTTAATTGTACCTTTTGTAAGATTAATTCAGTGGATGCCAAACCTTTATTTAACTCTAGCTATAGGCTTCTGGTTATTACTGCACTGGTAAGCGCTGTTCAAAGATTGTTCATCCATTTGCTTTAATAATTAAGCCTTTATAATCATTTATAATAGGGATTTGAAAAAAATGTCTTTTAACTCCAGACACTGCAGCCATAAACAACTTTAAAAAATTTTTTGGTGCATTTTTATTGGCATAAATGTTACCTATGTCGTCCTTTTATTTATTCTTTACAGATTCTATATTGTATTTATTTTTATGAATATTTATTTACTTTTCATAAACTACATGCATAAGAATACATTTAGAACATGGATATAAGCAGAGAAGTTTGGAGTGTCTTTCTACTAATATTAAAGTTTTAAAGTGTTTAAAAGTTCATAATGCATTGCTCGCCAGCGAGGTATGTTTGGGTATATTTATATATCATTGTGCCTGTTTATATTTTGGATCTACAGTGGGTGTGGGATTATTTATGTGTGCTTGTACCAGAAGTACCAGGGCATTGTGAATTCCTGTTTAGGGTTCGGATGCTGTATAGATGCTAGCATTATATGTTCTGTTCAGCATTTACTGTTCACAATGTTTTCCCACCGCCATTTTTGTAATAATGCTATTTATAGTAACCTTACAATAACGATGTGGCTATGGTAATGTTTGGTCAATGTCCATTTTGATTAAAGCCCTTTGTCACACATCGTAATACGGTCATTAAATAACGCAGACCTGTGATTGTACATCTGTTTCTGTGTCATTATTTTGACTATATACTATGTACTAAGAGCAGCTCCAGTAACTTGGTAGTAAGAACCAACTGAAATCCTAGTTTTAAATCCTAGTTTGTGCAGTAAGGTTGTTTGGTCTGATGGATTGGCACCACTGCCCAGTGATTTCTGGGTTACACTCAACCTCCAGTGACCCTGAACAGGATAAGCAGGGGTAAAACAGGATGCATTGCTCTTACTTTAATTAACTGTAAAATGTACTATCAGCCAAAATAAACAGAACAATTTGGCAAAAAACAGCCAAAAAGCAACTGACAAGTCCCACAAGTCAGAATCAATGCAGTCTAATATCATTACGTGAATGTTTCATAAAACCTTCAAAATAAAAACAATAGCAACTAACTAACGAAAACTAACAAAAAGGCCATTTTATTTTTGTCGCAGCAGTATATCAGTTGAGACTTCTGATCACTTTTGATTTCCCCCAGGCATTGTGTAAAATTACTGAAAATGAAACTTTGTCTTGCCTTTGAGGTCCACATCCTAAACCCACTGCCACTGGGTTAAGGATTTATACGTTTTGGGTCACATAAACTCAATTACCTGACAAAACAAGCAGAATCTACTACTGGCTGTATTTTTACAGCAATTTATGTTACAGTGTAATATAATAAAGTACAATTTCATTGAATTTGGTCAACATCTGTTTGGAATATTGGAGCGATGCATTTGAGATTTAATAATATGTTCGTTTAATGTACACAGTAAAGCAGATAAATTAAACATCATTTGAACTACCTGCACATTTTATCAATTACCATAATCTAGCACAATATGATTTATATATGTGAGTTAATGCTAACTTCTGGGATTTCTGCTTCCTTGGGGCATCTACATAAATGAGGCTTTCACCATTTTGCCCACCAGCATCTGCCATTTTAGGTGCTGAAAAGTTGCCAGCTTTTTCCCAGTTAACAAGGTACCAGTGCTGAATTTATCCTCTGGGCTCGGCGGCAACTAAAAAACAGCGCAAGCAAACGATTTGGTTACATTGCCCCTGCTCGTAAATTTCCACTTATAATTCCAGAGGATTTTCCAGGGCAGAACTGGCAGGGCAATTCCAGGGCACTTGCCCATTACTTTGAGCTTAATTAACACTATTTAAGTGTCTATTAAAACACCAATGCATGGTTGCGTTTTGCTGACCTCTCAGCTCCTCTCTTCCCTCATCCACTGCAGCTCATTACAGTGCTATAATTACAGGTAGGTATCCAGCATCCTACAGTATCAACCAGCTTAATTAACAATGTTAGAGAGGTTCATCAAGCTAAATAGCCCAAAATAAACCTTGGCGAACACATGGATAAATAATCGTTATTTGTTAATAAAGTCGGTGTTCCAATTGCAAAGGTCAGCTTCACATGATTACTGGATTATAGAAAGCGCTTTCAGTTCAAGAAGTGCACTCTGTCTTAAAGTGAAATTACAAGCAGATTAATCAAGACATCCCTGCCAAATTGTATAGACATTCATCTCCACACACACAACAGTATATAGTATATACACCTCATTCAATCATTCTGCTCCTTTATTCAGCTTTGAACACGCCTACTTTGATCATACCTATCTCTTTAAATTCTGCTCACTGCTACGAACTGGTCAGGTATCCATTGGCTGTCTGTGTCTGTGTAAGGGTCATGCTTTAGAGTTTGTCTTTGTTTATACCCTTCGGACAGACCCAAGTGAATAGATGCAGGCTAGATTGAGGCTTGTGGGGAGAGATGAAAGAGATTTAACCTGCCTCTAATCTGCATTTTTATTCTAATTTTTCATTCACAACTAATGTGTACTCACTGGATGTGCAGGATTGCCCTTATTTTTCAACATACTACCTGCTCATGAGCCATCGTGCATTTGATCCCTCCCTTTTTACAATATAAGTCTTTTAAAAGTCATTAAAGCTACTTAGAAACAGTCAGATGATCAAAGCTTGCTGTCTTCCAGTCTCCTCCTCTGACTAAAGCCCAAGATTTGGAATGTACTGTTTGTTTTGACTGAACTTAATAAACCAACTCATTTCATTTTACATTTGAAGCAAAGCACATAAAGCAGAGGACAGAGCTCTTTGCAATGATTGTTTTGACCATTTCAAAGGTCAGATTTAAGCTGCTTTGTACAGGTTGCTGCTGCTAGCAACAGTCAAAAAAGGTGCAGTGTGACCTCCATTCTGCGCTGCAACTTAGCGACTCTTTGACAGCTGCGAAATAATTCTCACTCTCACAACACGTTTTGTTGCTGTGCAGACAATTTAAGTACATTTTACATACGCTGCTCACAGAAACTAGGGGATATTTCATTCTTGGAGATTTCATTTTGAAGTATCCCCTAATTTTTGTGAGCAGTATATGTCCTGGTGTAATATTTCTGCACTAAAATTACACCTGGTTTTCTGCTTTAAACAACACCGAACTAATTAAAGACATGAGCATAAATCTGACTGCAATAGGGAAATCTAGTGAGATCCATGTGGGTGCATCTGTTTGTGTGCTGGAATGACTAGAGGATGTGTGTCTGTGCCTGTGTTTTGGGGGGGGCACTGAGAATGGAAGGTGAGGTATCAAAGATTGCAAAAAAGACTATGACAGCTGACAATTGCAGGCTTTTGATTAGGATTTGCTGATATGACCATCACTGGGGTCTTTCCAAACTCACTCTAGGGATTCTTGGCCAGCCTCCTGTGCTCACAACAGAACAACCCGTCAGCTGACAGAATCGTGAGGCACCAGAAGCCTTCTGCCTATTGCTTTTTCCCCTACCTCCCTGCTGAAACACTAGTAATTAGAGTCTCTAGGCAGCATGCACAAACAGCAGCCACAGTGTGTTCCTTGTGTCATGGATGGCTCCAATTATGCAGCCATTTTGCCTGAGAATGCAACTCCTGCTTGAGCTTTTATTGGAAATTATCGTCACTCAATCTCATTCTGCTCTGTTCTCTAACATAAGCATTAATCCTGGTCAATTAATAAGGGGCTTTCGTGTAGGATTCCGACAAGGATCGTTTTAAGATGGTTTATCTCTCATATATGATTTTAGAGCTACATTGCAAAGTGTATCTTCAGTACATTATTGTTTTAATCACAGTTTTATATATATTTATTTATATATTTTGTAATATATATGAAATATGGAGACAATGCAGTATACACTATGTGTAATATTACATTATAGGAAATAGATACGTTACCATTATCACTGCAATATCTGCAATAGATTATTCTACAGTATATTCAGATATTAGATATTCAACATTGTAAGTTTTATTTATTTATATTATTATATTGTTACTATATATATATTCAAATGAACACATTTAATTGCATCAAATAAACCTATTTTACCCATGTTACCTATTTCACGCCTAAAATCTTCACATTAAACATCTGAACATTTCCGTTCAGTTTCCAATAAAGACATGCAACACGTACTGCATGGATGTCGGCTAGACACTACCATAGTAATATGGTCTTTTAGGCTACTGTAATGTAATAAAGGGTCTTTTCACCAGAAAATGCTTGCAGCCAAATTAGTAATTGCATCAGAGATTCCAATGAAAATACACAATCAGAAGCATGCCACTAACAAGAAGCTAGGACACTGAAACACAGAGATCTGGCCTTGAAGGCGTAGCTTGTTCTCAAGGACAGGTGTACCAAGCGCCCTGAAGTTCGAGACCTGAGTCTGTGTGCAAGTATGTAGTTCTAAACAAAGAACGTGAATAACATGAAGCAGATTATACAACAGAAAACTGGAAAATCTAGGGCCAGAATTGCACATTAACAACATCAAAGCATAGATACGTCCTGCCTTTTATCAGGTTGGTCATGGTGGTGGTGTAATGGTGTGGGGCATATCTTCTTGACATTATTTGGGTCTTAATAGCAATTAAGCATTATTTAAATGCCCCAATAAGTGCTATTGCTTACCATGTGCATATTTGGATAACAATACATATCTATCTATCTATCTCTATCTTTCTCTCTCTCTCTCTCTCTCTCTCTCTCTATATATATATATATCTCTTGCTCACTCGCTTTCCCTCTAACTTACAGCTGGAATTTCAGGGCTTAATGCAGTTACACTTTAGTTATTGTCTCCTCTTTTTAGAATAGAATCCTTTCTGAAGGAGTAGTTAAAATGTCTTCATGACCCTACATACCTTGCAGACTTTGTCACTTCTTAACTTGCATGTCTTGTACGGTCAGTGCAGATGATCTTGGTGTTTTTGCTGTAATGGAGTCAGAGTCATTAACATAATAATCGCTGGAGACTACAATTTCTACATCTTTGCTAGTGTAAGGTTAATGATTAAAGGCACTGTGTATTCATCTCTTAAAATGACTGTCCATGCATAATGACTGTTTCATCAGTGAAAGTTTTGTTTAATCATGCTGAAATAATCCCTTTTAAGGGTATCGCTATTGTCTTCTGTAATATCAGCTGCATTAAAATTGACTAATTGTCTTTTTCCATTTACCAGGCAGAACAAAAAGCTGTTGGGTCAGGGTTGTGTCCTTAGAAAACACTTTCCATGAACAGTAACTCTAATTGCATCATTTGCTCACACTCCAACCAGTTCTACTGCCATGACTCATGATTATATTCTGAGAAAAATCTGGATATCATGTCCACTCTAAATCAGATGAACAATTTAAGCAACAGAGTTGCCCACCACATTGATTGATTGAGGATAAGAAATACAAAGTAAATCCCAGTAAAGTCTTAAATCGTATGCTGTAGTTGGTATGCAAAGACAAAAATACCTGTACACTGTAGGTCAAATAGTAAGTAGGATATAACGAGTAGGCCAGTCAGCGCTCATATACTGTCATCACAGGATAAAAGCGTTGGGATTATGTCCTGAGTTTAATTAATATGGTTCCTTTTTGTATTTGTTCAGGAACATTTTGTTCAAATAATTGTAGAAAGCTTTCTTTAGAATGCAGTATGTCTGGTACATATTGTCAATGTCACGCAAAGGACAATGAAAGAGAAAGTCTCTTGTTGAATTTTGTTTACTTTTACAATTCGCTATGGATGACATTCGATCTGTTTTTCCACAGTTTCATAAATATTTGTGTACTCCACTCACCAGGAGACCAGAGTTTTCCCATTACAAAATGGGGGTGGATAAATGGTTAAGGCTATAAGTGTTTAAGAGTTCCTAGATCCACTGCTCAAAACCTTTACTGCTATTATCATCAGGCAAATACTGTAAATGTGAACATTTGCTGACATGCAGAGATATTATTCAACTCCTGAAGAATTTAACATTACCTGACTGTAATTTTAGAACTTGATCAGCTAATACTTGCCTGTTCATACTAAACATAAGTATGTAACACTATATTAATGCTTATAACTAGTGCAAAGTATACTAGGATACCTATAATGGAGAAAGAACCTTTTGAGCTTATGTTTTCATATTTCTAGTATCACAAAGTAGAACTACGCTGAATGCCATTTAGATATTAAATCTGGTGGAGATTAATGCAATACTTATTAACTGCTCAGTGCATTGTAGAATTTCCCCCAAACCTTGACAGCAATATCTGGCAATTTTTCATGACTAGAATGTAAAATGAAGATGTGGCTGTAGGACCACCTTTATCATTTACCAGGGGGGCTATAATATTTAATGCTGCTGCCTTGCTTTATTTTCTACAAATGTTTTATTTTATGTGGATTAAAAGAACTGAACACTTTGCATTGTAGGGTTTATTCTTATTTGATAAATGTAATCCTGTAAAAAAAAAATATTCATATTAAGCTTGAATTCTTAATGCTTCCTTTGTCTACCCGTGCTTTCTGATTCCTGACTTGTAAAAGTGCTATACAATTGTAGAAAGGTTTGGAAAAATATATAAGAAATGAATTATTCTAAGTTCAAATTCATATTAAAATTAATTTATATGGCAACAACAGAGCATTGTATCAAATTAGGTTTATAGCTATGCTCCTAACCCCAACTGAGCAAACCTACAGTGACAGTGGCAAGAAAAAAACCCTAAATGTGACTTACAACCTCCTAGCCTTGGGCATCTTAGATGTTATATGTAAGAAATAAACTACATTTCATAAATAATGTACTTATAATAATAAGTGCATTAAATGCATACTGTAGCAGCTAAATTGAAAAAGTACATAGAGAATATAATCAAATATTTGTAAAAGCTCTAACTCTAGCATGGAAAAGTTTGTGCTGATTTAAAAATTATTGGAAGTTGACCCAATCTTCACATAATGTACTGGAATGATAAGAAAAAAATGGTTAGTTAGCTAAAATGATCATGTTAGCCTGTTCGATTCTCTCTATGATCTTTTAGAAATTGTAACATTAGAAATGTCTCTTTAAGCTATATACAGAAATGCCTGTTTAACAATAATTAACTAGCTAGGGTAGATGCATCTTAAGAATAACACAGTGTTTAGCTTTAGCTTTCTAGTTAGCATGATCTTAAAGAAAGCACTGATTTGCTACGTTGATCTTGAGATGACATAAATTCCTCTTTTTTTGTGAGACAAATTTTAATTTAAATCATGTCCTGATACAATATGCCTCTGTGTATCTGTTTGCTTGGTGTGATTTAATGTCTAAATGATTAAATGTACAGTGGTAAGTAGCATTTGGGAGCCCTTTGTATAATTAAAAAGAGAACAAAAAGTAAATATGACACAGTTTTGCTAATGATAAACTGTATGTTTTAAAACCTTTTGGAAATAAATGCAATTTAAAAAATGAAGGCACCTTTTCAGATGATCCACTGGTGTTTCTGTAATTTAACTGACTTGCTGAGGGACTTTAAAATTTGAAGAAATTTTGTCATTGCTTAATTTCTATTGATGTAAGGAATCTTTTAACACAGGTAATCTGAGGTAGTATTATTTATTAGACAATCAAAAATCTTAAAGTGAATTTAGTCTGTTTGGGTTGAGACAGAATTAGTTCAAATGTCTGTGTTGTTTTGTGCGGTGGAAAGAAGCAGCGTGGAAAAAACCAATCCGGTGCTGATGGCTTGTTTGTAGCTACCTGAAAACAAAAGCTGCCTTCTGACGTCACCCTCAGCGAGCCATAAGTCCAGGAACACTGCCCTGTCAGACCATATAACAGATCCACATTAAGAACGATGAGATGCAATTAGCCAGGAAATTACTCTGATCTTGGTGACATTTGAGAAAAATTGTAGCACAATATAGGCAGCAGGCTCCTGATTGACAGCCTAATCCACGCTTGATGGGCTTTGGTCCACATTGCATGAGCAGAGCGGGGCTCCAGCAGATAACGAATACAGCTGCACACCCCTGATATGTCTGCCGCCGATTGTCACTGGGCAAATTCCTCTGGTTTAAAAGATGATGAAAGTATCGAACATTAATGACAGGATCATCTCCCTGCATGAAATAAAATGCTCTAATCCCTTTTGCCAGGTCCATGAATTCCTAATGTGAATTATATAAACTGTGCTAATAAATCTATGTTAGCTTAGTTGTGTTTGGAAAATTATATGGCACTCTCTGGCTCATTCGGATGCAAAAGGGGTAAAGGACATATTCTTTTAAACTGGACCTTTACTGATATATTGCTTCGGATAGATTAACATTTGCTTTAAGAGGAATTGCAAATGAATGAGGAACTGGGACAGGATTTCATATATTTTCCAGGGAGGCCTGTGTGTGTGGATAATGTTCTATATGTATATTAGATTAAATGAAGTTGCTTTTGATAGTCATATTTAAAGAAAATGCCATTTATTTATAAGCTTCTTGTAATCCGACGTATCTCTCTGTAAACGCATTTTGATGCTAAAAAATGAACTTGTTTCTTTTCTGACTGTTTTATTTTACAGAGGTGTGTTCTGATTTCCATAATTCAAATTCATGTGACTTTGCAAAGTCTCACAAATCCATGCTGGGGAAAAATGCGATCTCATAATGAATGTGAAATGCATTGTCACTGCTGGTAACAATGACAACTTTACATGTATTCTTGAAGCTATGCTGCTCTCATGAAGACCTTGATTGAACATGACAATACTTGCTCATCTTTATCATTTGCACACCTTCCCACCTGCTAGAAAAGCTCAGTGTGGATCAGAGAGATGTCAGAATGCATTTTTAAATGGTATGGAAACATCATGCATAGAGAGGAAGACCTTTGATGGCTGCTTGTGCTTTTTCTATTAGAACAAAACGGTCCACCTCCAGGAGGCCAGCCGCACAAAGAAGAGGATGTATCCTGTAATTCTCCTCCCCTCTGCGAGATGATTGTAGCTTTTTGAGGGGTGGAAGGGTGTCTAACAGTGATGATTAGGGCAGGGAAAGGCAGAAGTGAATGCTTTATGAATATTTCATGTAAATGTAAGCGCCACTTACTGGACACAGGGCCTGATTGATGGGAAAGTGCCTCTAAATGCCTCGACTTTGAAGGGTCTCAGACTCCCTCCCTCTTCAGTGCCTACTTCGAGCGCCACAGTTAATAGCGGAATAAAGACGTATTTAGCTGGAGAGCTCTTCATTAATGGTCTGAGTTAAACAAAAGTAGTGGCATAAGATTTGTGTCAGTGAAGTGAGATGAAAAGGAGCGTCGAAAAGAAAGAGAGGGGGAAAGGAAAAAGGAACCTTTAAGAAAGCATGTCTAAGAGGGAAAATGCAGCTTTTAGCTGCACCACTCTGCCATTTTCTCTCTCTCTCTCTCTTTCTCTCTTCCCTTTTTATTTTCAAGTTCGAGCAGCAAGCCTACAGGAGGCCCTGCTTAAAAACATCAAAATTCAAGACAATGCCAACTGCAGGGTTGGCCAGACGCAGAGTCTGAGTCTAAGTGGAAAGCCGGTTGATGTTAGACTGCTCTGCAGCTGTAGATGGATCATACACCTGCATGGCTGCAATGTAGCCCACACACACATACGGCACTTTTTTGCTGCTTAAACATTTTAAGGGCTTGCACATTTCTAATAAAGCAGCAATTCCTTTACATGGTTAAAAACTTAATAAGGATGTCCATGGAGGATGGGTCCCCTGTTGAGTCTTGGTTCCTCCCAAGGTTTCTTCCTACCATTTGGGGAGTTTTTCCTTGCCACTGTCGCCCTGGGCTTGCTCAATTTGGGATTGGCCTTTTAAATAATTGTATTACTGTAAAGCTGCTTTGAGACGATGCTACGTTGTAAAAAGCCCTATATAAATAAAATTGAATTGAATTGAATTGAACGATGGGTCTGGACCTAACGGTCAAATTCATCTGAAGCTTGAACGAATCTTAAATAAGGGTGGCAACTGAAACCCACACGCATCAGGAACAGCGCACGCTTGCTACGTACGGTTGCTCAGCCAAACTATTTATGCTGACCTCTTGACCGTCCGATATCTGCCGACTGAATGCAGTCATCACGCTGTTGTGCAAACCGTGCGTGGCCGTGTCTGCAAAGAGTAAAACCCCGCTGGAGTTGGAAAAACAAGGTCCCGCTCTGAGCCAGAAAACAAGGCCTCGCCCGACCTCTGCGAAGGCGCCTCCGTCCCGTCCTCGCGGTCTCATAAATTAGCCGTTCCTCCGTCCCTCCGTTCGGAGGAACTTCCGATCGGGACTCACGGCGGGACCGCGGTGTCCTAGTGGTTAAAGTACTGGACTACGATCCGCAAGGTCCAGGGTTCAAATCCCACCTCTGCCACAGTGGGGTCCCCGAGCAGGGCCCTTAACCTATAAACGCTTGGATTGTAGGACTGTATGAATTGTAAGTCGCTCCGGATAAGGGCGTCTGCTAAATAACAGAAATGACAAAGGTGGCAGACTGAAAATGTCTTTTCAGATTCCTCCCCAGAGACGGAGAGAGACGGGCGGCTTCCGAATGAGGGAAACGCTCGATTTAAGGCATTATTTCACTAAATTACCCCTCACTCCACAGCGCAGGGTTTTAATCGCCAACGTAAAATTACAGAGCGAAAATGGCAGTGCATATGTTTGAACCGAGGCAGACGCTCGGACGGATTTGCAGGTTCGATGTGCCCATTTGTCACCTCTCTCTCTCTCTCTCTCTCTCTCTCTCTCTCTCTCTCTTTCTCCCTCTGTCTCTCTCTCTAGACTCTATGGATTTTAGTCTGGCTCACCTCGCCTCTTTATATCTAATAGCCAATTTGCTGCATGAGCTGCATGAGCAGACACACAATCTCACCTCTTTTAGACTCCGAGACATTATCGGGCCCTGATTAGGGCTGGAAAGGGCCGACAAATTTAACAATTACACAGATGAAGAAGTGCGCCGATCCCTTTCAGATGGGGCCACATTAACGCCGAGCCCCGAGGTGACAAAGTTCAAGCCTCCGTATTTAAACCGATTTAATTCGGGAGCCGCGCCGGTTTTTTTTTTTGTGGCGCGCAGGAAATTATAGCTACTGGGGACGAACCGCGATCTGTCATTTTGCGCTCTGGGGTTGTCGGGCGTCCTCAGAATGGCGTCCAGGCTCGGGTTCGAACAGCGGTGCGGTACACAAATCACGAGCCGCTACACTGTCACGGTCGGGCGGGGCGGGGCGAGCTGAGCGTTTGTTAGTGATTTACCGAGACAGACGTGTAGGCGCGCGCTATTGCGACGATGCAACATCAGCAGCAGCTGTTCTGGTGACGGATCGGCACCCTGTCCAGGGTTGGTTCCCGCCTTGCACCCCGTGTTGAATCAGGCGTGACCATTTATGGACTGCATGGTTGGTCGAAGGTTTGGAGGTGGATCTGCTTTTCGTTTCGTTTTCCCCTTCGATTCGGCCCAAATCTTTCCCCGCTGCGGCACCAGCAAGTGGCGTTATGGTGGGTGCATGCCCACGCAACGGGATTTCTACATCATCCAGCCATGCCCGGATTGGTCGACTGGAGACCCCGTCCAATCTTCTAATCCTCAGACACAACCAATTGCATTTTGGACCGGGCCAGGGACATACCAAGACTCGAATCGGGTCTGCGGCCGAGAGACAGGGGCACTGCCAAAGCCACCGCCCAGTCCATGCCGAGCCTGAACATCTAGCGCTGGGCAAGCGGCCGAACTCAGTACTTGACGCAAGGCTGATGCAATCTATTCAAAGTTTTCAAGACCCTGTTTTGCAGGTTAAAAGTGAAAAAAAATAATCTCCAAGCTTAAACATACCATAATCTACAGAACGCAATATTTCGTTTTGACATTATTTAGAACTGTAAAGGCCATTAATTAATCAGAAGGAAAGATATCCCACTTAGCCCCTGCAAGTCCAATACAGTGCTGCTCACCTCCTTCCTCAGCAGGCTGCAGGGCTGCTGCTTCTACCTGTCCTGGCAGAGGACAGAGACAGGGACAAATCAATCAGTCTGAACAGATGCTATATATATATATATATCAGTATACGACGTCGTGTATATATTAGTATACATACTGTTACCTTTATCTGGACCTCCTTACTCTTGTACATCTCACACCTGTCTTCATTCGGAAAGGAAATCACTCGGTCCGTCCCTCAAAACAGGTGTGAATAATAATAACAAGGTAATGCAGAGGCTCGGCAGGCTTACTTTTTGCAAAGCTAATTTTCTGTTAATGACGATTAAAGGTTACAAGCTTAATACTGAAATTCAGAAATGTCCCAATACAGCCTTAGAATCAATCCCCCCCCCCATCCCCCCCAAGACCGGCGACCCCGACTACAGTCTTTGTCCACTGCTATACCCAAGTGCCCTTGAGCAAGACCCGTCACCCTCGACTGTGCATCTTTATTCTAAGAGTGTTTTACGGTGTAATTGGCCGACGAGCGACGTCTAGGGGCGCTTGCGGGAGGGTCATGGGGTGGAAAGGTTGTGCGCCTTCCTTTTTCTTGTCTGTACCCAGAGACGCCTTGAAATGACTCCCAGTAGTTACGGTCCAGGCAGTACAGACATAGATTAATCTTGAGGAAGAGGTAGGCGCAGGGAAGTAGGAGCAGTGTGCACTCTGAAAGCCCAGTTAAAAAAAAAACACATATCTGATCTGTCACATTCCTTCTTCTCACTGCCTGTCACGCTGGACTCTGGACTTCTTCCTTTGCCTCTGGCCATGAGATCTGCTTCACAGATGTGTGTGTGTGTGTGTGTGTGTGTGTGTGTGTGTGTGTGTTTATGAATTTGGGATACTTCTCGGCAAAAATAACAGCAGGCCTGAGGCAAGGAAGGCCAGTTTAGCGCTCTTCTCTGAATGCTCCCTCGATTTGTGTGTGTGTGTGTGTGTGTGTGTGTGTGTGAGAGAGAGAGAGAGAGACAGTGTGTATAACTCTGATCTGCTAGGCTATGCTGCCTCCTACTGATAATAAGTACACATTAGAGCAGTATGTTCATATACTGTATATTACGTTGGACATTTTTCACACCAATTGGCCATGTCCCGGACCCTATCGGACCCTGAGCTGGACCTGTCCAGGCCATGCATTCAGCGCGAAAGTGAATTCTGGGAAAGCTGTTTAAGCAGCAGCAGGAGCAGCTTAATTCTATAGCCTTAATGCTTCATGCCTAACTAAGACAGAACTGTACAGCATTTCAATTGGAAATTCGAATAGTTAGCGTTATCGCGCATTAAGGTGGGCCTCGGGGATGCGCTATAGATCTTGGCGCAAGTGAAGTTGCATCGACACTAGGTTCAATTCTAACAAAAGGGCCCCCCGATTTATGAGTCACACGCACAGCTTCAAACTAATCGGATCCAGAAGGTAGCAGAGCAGCTTCGGAAAGCTCCGCGTGTCAGCGCGGCCGGGCACTCTGCACAATTAGCAGGAACGCTTTGCTGCAGCCCGATGCGGCTGCTGTTGGTGTGTGAGCGAGCTGGGACGCTCCCCGTAAGCAGCGAGCTCACACAGGGATCCTTGTGTCCCGCTTAATCGGTGCAGACTCGTTTTCTTTTTCGCTGACCTTGGAGCAGTATCTCGGTGGCGGATATCGAGTTTGCTTAATTGGCCACAATAAAAACGAAATGAAAGGGGGCTTTGTTTGAGGAACAGCGAGGTTAAATAAAGTGGATGAGCATCGCTGATACCGGCTCAGGCTTTAAGGGGTTTTTTTTGGGAGGGGGGAGGGGGAGGGGGGGTGATTGGAGCTTGAGGCTAGTGTGACTGCGTGTTACATAGCATGCTCTGTACAGGATCTTTACCTGGGTGTGTCGGTAGCTTTAATAACTTATGATTAATGCCCTGAATGTTTGGTGAAAAACGTATGAAATAACTGTGTTAACCCACCCGCCTAAATGTGACTAAAATACTTTTAAAGAACGGTTTAAAGGAAATGTAACTTTTAAAACAATGTAACGGGAATATTATTTTCGGTTTCTGTATTCGTGTTGCTGCTATTTAGTTTTATTAATTATAATAATAACAACAATAACAAAAACAAAAATATTACTATTATTATGATTAATAATAATAATAATAATTATTATTATTATTATTTGTATTATAATTATTATTGGTATTATTGATATTATTATTACTTTCAAAAAATGTAAAGGGGTTATTATTTTAGTTTTTTATCTGCATTGCTGTTATTAATTATAATAATAATAATAATAATAATAATATGGAATGTGGAATGTATTAGTTATTAAATATTATTAGTTATATACAATTATTAAATATACATTATTAGTCATTATCTAAAAAAAAACCCAAATCATTATGATTCACTCCGTAGGTTTTTTTATTTGCAAGCATAGTAAGATGTTCCCAATAATAACTAACACGATAACATCTCAAAAATCACAAACTAACATCCATACAAACACGCACATGTATTTGCGTAAAAGTTTCCATTCACATAGCTGTGTGTTAGAAAATCGAGACGGAGAGCATCTTTGGGCTGCTTTAGCGTAAATGTTTAGTACTGATACCCACGCTTTGGTGGCGTGATTTTCCGTGGCTAGGAATTCTTTTTGGCGAGATTAACTTGATTAGCTCAAATTGGAATCCAAGGTAGATCATTTGATGTAATTCCACAGAAAACCAACGTCACCACCCAAAAATAAGGCAGCATGACAACGACCCTAATTAGTATAATAGGTTTTTTTTAATTGTTATAGAAATGAATAGAATGGAATGGAATTTATTCCAAAACGCCATGTCTGTTTAAACGTCGGCCTTTGGTTGATCTTAAATATTTTTATTAAGCACATGCCAGATGATATGATAAAATCCACCAATTTAACCACGACTCAATAATAATAATAATAATAATAACAATAGGAATCCTGCTGTACCCATCCCATTCATTTCTTTATTATTATTATTATTATTATTATTATTGTTATTATTAATTAACCGTTACTTTTATCGGGCAAGTCATTAAGAACTGATTCTTATTTACAACGGCGCCCTGGCAAGCAGCGGGTGCCACTTCAGGAAAAGAAGGCGCGAAGAGGAGAAGGAGTATATTATGGACAAATCGATTGAAATGAAATCAATTAAAATGGGGGCCTGTGATGGCCTAGTGCTTAAAGGATTTAAATCCCACCTCTGCCACGCTGCCACTGTTGGGCCCTTGAGCGAGGCCCTTAACCCTTAGCTTGGACCATAAGGTTGTATGAGTTCTAAGTAGCTCGGGATAAATGACACGAATGTAGAATCAGGACCTGATTTTTGCATCGCCTGGAATATTTTAAGGCTCTGGATTGCCGAAGGCTCCAAACACAACATAATAGCAAAGAACTTTATACTTTTTATATAACGCATTTCACTTTTTAAAGAGTAAATGATGTGCAGATGAAGGCAGACCATGGGATGCCAAAATTATATGGCTCAGAAACACACACACACACACACGCACACACACACACGCGCTTGCTGATTCACACCGGGACCAGTTTAGGGACACAAACCGACTGTTTTGGGAATATGGGAGGAATCGGGAACCCTGAGGAAAGCAGTGCACACTCGAGGAGAACATGCAAATGCCACAGGGTGCAACCAGCGCAACGGGGTTAAAAGACCAGGGTTCGAACCCTGAGTTTGCACCCTTTGCAAACTTGCCGATAGGCACCTGCGTTGCTATATATATATATGTATATATATTAAGGAGAACATGCAAACTCCACGCAGCTTGTACCCGAACCAGAAAGTGTTGTTGCACTGTTTGTTGCAGTACACTAACGGATGCCTGTGTGTGTGTGTGTGTGTGTGTGTTTGTGGGTCTGAGCGTGTGCGTGCAGCCCCATATGTGTGTGTGGACAGAGGCGTTTTGTCAGCGGCGCTGTTCTCAGGGTGTTGTTTGGAGTTGCGGTTCGGTGCTGGATGATGCGAGCGCATTCCTGCAGCGGACCACGCCGCAAGGCTTCTGGCCCACGATGCCTTTCATGTCTCTTAACCGCAGGCCCAGAGCAGGCGCCTCCTCACTCCTCCCAAAATGAGAAAAGGCTAGCTTTCACACACACTCTGCGTTTTCCTCTCTCTTGTGTGTTGTTCATTTTGGTTGCTGTAATTGTTGTTTGGTGTTGTCGAAGGCGTCCAAAAGTGACACACCACATGTTTTCTCATTTTCTCATTACGCCTGTTATGATATAAATTCCCAAACCTTTCACCTCCTCCCTTTCCTCGCCCTCCCCTCGTCCATTGTGACAAAAAAAAAAAAAATAGTCCGGCCCGTTCAATACGTTTTTACCGTTTTTTTGGCCTCGTTCTTGCTGATCGGATCTAAGCGCTCGGTCCTGCGGAGGGTCGTCGTGGGTTCAGATCCTATCCTGGGAACACTGGGCAGAGCCTGCAGACAGGGTGCCAGTTCATCACACGCTCGTTTAGTCGGGCAGTTAAAGAAAGGGGCTATTCAGAGTGGGCTGTCCACCTAGGGAACATGCCAAACTCCCAACCGGAGGGGAGGACTGAACCGAGAGGACACCTGAACGTTTTAAGGGCCGAACAATCTGGCGTTATCCGTCGCGTCCCGAAAGAAATCCGACGCCGTGAGTTGTTTTGAAGAATCGCACGTTCTTTCCCGCAGAAATGATGGCGTCAGCAACCGAAACAAAACACTTTGCGGCTCCTCAAAACGCTTCTAAGAAGGCTGAGGAGAAAAACGAATGGACCTTCTGCACCAAGCCCCTTCCAGCTGTTTCGAACGCCGGTTGACAGATCAGCTCTGCAGGATGGAACCTCCAAAATTTCCATCGCAAGTGTTCGATGGGATTGGGGTGATCTTTCTACACATGGCATCCATAGTTGTTAATAACCTCTCTCTCCCTCTGACTCTCTGTCTCTTTCTCTCTCTCTCTCTCTCTCTCTCTCTGTGGTCATAACAATAACTAACTACATATTCACTTTTCTCTCTGAGCTTGTGTTCTGGTGCCGGTTCCAGCCCCACACACTAAGCTGTTCCTCAGCTTCATCTCCACTCAATTTCTTTCCGTCATCAGGTCCAAACCCACCAGGCCCAGGCCACGGGAATAGGCAGTCATTCCCTGTCTCCCCCGACTGGCTGGGGACCACGTCCCGCATTGTCCTTGGGGACTGCGGTAGCCTAGCAGTTAAGGTACTGGACTCTGGAGCAGAAAGTCCAGGGTCGAATCCCACCTCTTCCTCGCTGCCACAGATGGGTCCTCAGCCCACCCTTGCTTGAACTGTATGAGCTGTAAGTCGCTCTGGATACGGCTCGGACTCAAGGGTTCAAATCCCACCTCTGCCAAAGCTGCCACAGTCGGGTCCCTGAGCGAGGCCCTTAACCCACCCTTGTTGGAAGTCGCTCTGGATAAGGGCGTCTGCTAAATAACGTAAATGTACTACTTCATTGACCTGTTCACATTCATTTCGTTTCTTTTGAAAGCTATCACTATAAACTCATTAAACAGACAACCTTTCAAATAAAACATAACCCAAGCTTAATTCTTACATTCTCAGGCCCCTTTTTAAGTCTTGGCCCACCCAAAGTTTTCTCCTTGCCACTGTAACCCTAGCCAACAGCTCGTTAAGGTCTCCGAGCACTTGAGGGCAGAACGAAACTGTAGATTTATTTGCATTTCTCTATTCGGTTTAGCTGATTCCATCATTTCGCTCTCAGCGCTGAGGCTTTTTTTAACTCTCACAAATGATGCCACGTACTGAAATAGCTACATTTGTTAGATTCGCGAACTTCAGGGGCCTTGCTCAAGGGCCCAACGGTCGCAGCTTGGTGGATTTAAAGCCGCAGCCTTCTGATGGCTCAGCAGTCCGGGGCCTTAACCTCTGCCAACCCCCCACCCGTCCCGTCCCTTCCCATACTGTATTCTGTATTCTGTATTCCTGCACGGTTTTGAGTTTCCTATGGCTCAGTGCAACTTTATACGACACACTTATTTAGTGCAAAAAAAAAAAAACAACCCTGCGTCTCGCTCTGCCAGCACAAACCGCTCTCGCCTATTTCGCTTTCGAAGAGTGAATGAATGTGCGCGATTTCATATTTTCTCTTTATTCCGTGTTTAAATATGGCTGCCTGTTTCAAGTCTTCGGTCGTTAAACCCGTGGCTCGGGAACTGAAAACGCTTTTGAGTTTATTTTATTATGGGATGTTCAGACGACCGCAAAGTATTTTTTAGTCACCGTGGCAGCAGCCTTGTGTATTTTAGTGCCTGGGCCATATG
>JAUZST010088656.1:0-19712 GCA_034779995.1 Parotocinclus haroldoi
ACTGTAAAGCTGCTTTGAGACAATGCTACATTGTAAAAAGCGCTATATAAATAAAATTGAATTGAATTGAATTGAAAGTTCAGGTGATACATCAGGTCACCACTTTAGTGGCCAAGAATGAAATACTTACAGCCAGGCCACTCACCACACAGGCATCTACTGGCTGTCTCAGAGCTGCAACAATTAGCATTGAAATGGTGATGATATGTAACAAAATTAAGAAGAGCTATCACAAAACAATGCTGTTGAGAAGCAAATTTAGTTCAGTGGAAGAACCACATTACCATTGCAGAGTTTGTTTTAATGTTTTAAAAGTTTTGCTGTGATTAAATAATTGCCATATTTGTCATCTTTGATAGGTTCTAACTTCATGTTAGTTTACAAAGATAGCTGTATTTACTGAACTCAGTCAGTTCGCTGACTTAATTGGTTAGAGAGAGTGTTAGTGTTAAGTGTTAAGAGCGTTAGTTTGAAAACTCTTGCTTTGAAACTGCTGTGAGATTGTTGGGCTAACAAGCAAATGCCAGGTTTGGAGCAGGTCTGCAGCAGTTTGGCAAAAAAAAAAAAAAAAGATTAGTATTTTTTGTGTTAGCAAACCAACACGTAAACTTACACAAACTTATAAATTAATGCTCTGACCCACTGTCTGGTTTACTGCTTGTTTCTTTCTGGTCCATGTTCTATTTAGATTCAGTTAGATTCATGATGAAATACATTATGTTCCTTGCTGCAGACATAATGCTTCTAATTCAATTCTACACAATGTGGGATCCAGGTGCAGGAAGTAGAGCTGTGCAAAGAGCACAATCGAGCAAGGATTGCTCGACTGTAAGCCCTGTGTGTTACCGATGGGCTACATGTGAGGAATTGTTTTTTAACTGTCAGACAGACACTGTGCCAAAAACATGCAGGGTTTATCAGCAGACCTACACACCACTAACAAAACCAAATGGCAGTGTGACGGACAAGAAGGGGAGAGCAAACGATACAGGAGCACTGCTGTAATGGAGGTTACCCAAGCTCATGCAAACAAAGAGAAGATGCTGGTAGATGTGCTGCATTTTAGACCCAGTGAATGGGAAGCCACAGAAAGTCCTGTTCACTAATAGTAGACCTAAAATAACAACAAATGATACCAGAAACCAAACAGTCGCTCGCGTCGCAGGGGTGAAGAGAGCTGAGGTCACAGAAGGCGTAACACTTAAAGTACGGCAAAAATAGG
The DNA here is from genome assembly GCA_034779995.1 of Parotocinclus haroldoi. Lineage (NCBI taxonomy): Eukaryota > Metazoa > Chordata > Actinopteri > Siluriformes > Loricariidae > Parotocinclus > Parotocinclus haroldoi. Next base: position 1,223 of record JAUZST010088656.1, read on the forward strand.
TAACCAGTCACCAAGAAATCTAACCCTAACAACAATTACTACCTTTCAACCTCACACTAGAAACTCCTTATGGGGGCTTCTAGGACCATCTTTTCTTGAATACCTTGTGCCAAAGCGCTTCCACTTACTGTTCCTTGCGTTGGAGCGCTACAAAGTACCAATGCAAGATGAAGGTGCAACAAGACACACTTACCGGATTACCGTCCCGAATCCAAGCACATCTTACATGTCTAACCCTCTTGTGTCAGGCCACTGCATGCTCCCTAATAGTACCCCCCCCCTCCAAGCCATTGTGTGGTCTCTTTGGGACATTAGACAGAGTTTAGGGTCTGCAGCGGGTCGTATGTTCTTCTGTGCTTTCTTAGCACAGATCTCCAGAACCTCCAGGCACCATAAGCGAGGCTGGAGGAACTCAAAAGCTATTGTTCCTCCTGGATGGACTGGGAATGGAGAGGAATTGCCCAAGTTTATCACCTTATGCAACATGCAGTTTGGAACAGACATAAGCCATAGTGAACTACGAGTCCAACATGCTGTCAAGTCAAATTTATTCATATTGTGCTTTTTTACAATAAAGCATTGTCTCAAAGCAGCTTGATTATCATTTTATCTTATAAGGCTAATCCAAGGTCCTAATGGTTATGATGTATTCAGCCGACAGCCTGTTGCCCTGGTTGAGCCCGAGGAGACAAAGTGATGCACTTTGCCCTTGTTGTGGTTTGGAAAAGGTAAGTCTGAGCACTATTGCAAAGGCTTCTTCAGGTGCACATCTGGGGGCCTTGGCTTTCCACAAAAAGATTTTCCAAGTAAAGGCATGACCCATAAGCAAGGAGACCATAAAGGCTACCAGTGAGCATTCTATAACCTCAGGAACCTGAAAGGTTACCTCCTGGGTGGTGGGCTACCTACTGTACTGTCCCTTCAAGTCTTTCCTAAGCACCAACAGCTGTGTTGTGATTTCATGCAGCAGCTATTTGTGATGCCCAATTGCAGCCCTGTGGAGCTCAAACGCCTGTCTAAGGTGGAAGGCTTTGGGAAAGGCTTTCTGTTCTGTCCATTCTGGTCGCACCCTTCTGGTCAGACTCAAGTGCAGGGAGCAAGGCTTGCTCTTAAGCGCTTTCACACTTCACACAAAAACGGTTTTAATACATAATACATTTAATACATTTAATACACTCCCTAATACACACAATATTTTTTCCAGTTGCTTTCTTCAGACACGTATCAGTGTAGTTGTAGGAGAGCAATCACTTTCTCCTTGCATTACTGCTCTGCACACCACTGCGGTTTAGTGTTCTACTGATAGCAGACTCATGAACATCAACATTAGCCAATGTGGGAATAGACTTTAGTTAATCAGACATTACCTTGAATGACCACTCCTGAAGAGGGTAACAATGATTTTGAATTCCCTGCATTTGCACACAATATATCTGAATGTAGATTGCTAGCATTCAAAATGTAGAAAATATTTCATAACCTTTTCAGCCTCAACAAAAGCAACTACACCTGTTCCTCATTATAAGCCTCCACATCCACGCAATGTAAAGCTTTTCAGCTGCAGTTTGGTTTTTACACTGGTGTCTAAGCTTCACCCTTTGTTTCTGGTTCTCGCAGGACGTACCATTTACCAGCCTGGTTTCATCCTGCTGTAAGGTTTATGTCTGGAGTCTTGACTGAGTATCCTGGGTGTTGTTTGCCTTCGTAATAAACTCTTGTCTGTCTGCTTTTACGCTACGCTGCATGTCTGAGCTACCCTCTTTGACCCAGCGTGACACACACTCACACTGGGGCATTTTACAGTTGACCCAATATATGTCTTTGGAATGTGGGTGGAAATGTATAAAGAAACAGGGAGAACATGCAAACTCAACACAGACCAGGCCAGAACTCAAATCTGGGTCTCTGGAGGTAAGATGATAGCACTATCCTCTACACCACCATGCTGGCTTTGTATGGTGTATATCTAAATAAAATATAAAAATCTAGGAATAATATGTCATACTGATCACCTACTTAAATGATTGTGGAAAGAACTAAATAAAAAGAGGAATTAAATGAAAGCATGATCATGTGAGTAATAGTTTTGCTCATTTATTGAGATATTCGATCACATCAATGGCCTATTTTGTACTATAATGTGGCTTTAGTTGGTTTTGAGTTGTTAATAAATAGGTACTGTCTGCTCTAATTATCTAAATGGATATGATATTGGCATCCAATCTCTGCAAAAAAAAAGCCAATTTGCAAAGACCAACCACAATCACACTAGCATGTGAGAGAAAATGGTGATGCATAGTTTCAGGATGAGGGTCTGCTGGGCTGCAGGATTTTACCACAGTCTGTAATACTCCAGAGGAAGTATTTTGAACACTTTGAAGACAGCTCATTAAATTACTAATGTAGTCTGATGAGAGGGAAAGCAGGCCGCAGTGTAGCTGAAGGCGAGTGAAACCCTATTGCTATGCTTTCTGCTTAGTACTGGAAAAATAATACATAAATACAACATGGAACCATTACAGGAATTTAAACCAATCCCATCAATGGCCAAGCATTTAATGAATGAACATGCAAACACCCCTTCAAATTACACTGTTTGCAAAGTCCTTACATTAAATATGTACATGCTTTACTGTAAAGTAGATTTTTTTGTAATAAAAGCTACAGTTTTTATGAAAATTCACTTGTGTTCATGAGGATCAGCTAAACATTTAGTAGATTTCTCTTCAAAATAGATAGTAAAGCACACACACACACACACACACACACCACCACCACCACCACTACCATGATTTCTAAAAGGTGCTTTATCAGCATTTTCCCATTCCCTGTCTTTGCGAATCTTAATGACGTAGAGTGACCAGATAAGCTATGTGACTGAAATCAAGTGACCTTGACAGTGAAAAGCTTACATTCCTTGTATCATACTGTCTTCCAAAACTCTGTTTAATATGTTACAGCATTGCAGTAGCCATTTACAACCGTGAAGTATCTGGTTTAAAGTGATTAAGATTTAAATATGTGGGATATATGGATCTGTGCCCTAGTATCTCATATTAGATTTTTTTAAATTCCCAAATGAATTTTTGCCGAAGGATTTTACCTGTATTAGAGTTACAAACATCATAACTCACATAAGTCAAAGTTAAGATTCGTGCCTACTAAAAAATTAGTATATACGTGTAAACCTCTTAAGGACAAACTCAACCGGATATAGATAGCAAATATTTCATTTCTAAAACAGAATAACATTTCACATATATTTAATTATTCAGATTGCCTTTAATTCCTTGAATAAATTAAATTGAACTGATGTTTAACTGATGTAATCTTACCCATGTTGTTCATTTCTGTTTATGTTTTTTAGAATTATTCTTATTAATTACTTTCCCCACTGTGCAGTTTTCTATATGTTAAATAACCATATACACACCACTCACAAAAAGTAGAGGATATTTCAAAATAAATTTCACAGTGATGGAGCAAGGACAGGGTCAGATTGTACAGCAGTTCTTGTAGAATATTTGACATAACAAAAAAAACATTTGAAATATATTTCTAATTTAATTTTAATTAATTTAATTCTAATTTTAATTTTTGTGAGTAGTGTTGTTAAATGGCATTTTCCTCTGTTATTTTTAAATCACAACAATATGCAGATTTAACAATTGAACATATACAGCATAAACCTTGTCAATGAACTTTAGAGGCAAAGTAATGAAGTAAAATAACCCTAAAAATAAAATAATGAAAAATCAAGGTTAAAATGTGTTTAATATTTTGCTTTCAGCCATACATTTTTATTTTGGTGCAAACATTTTATTTTTTGTACAAACTAGCATATGAACTTTTAGGGCAATGTATGCTGCAAATCCTGGGACTCACATTAAGAGTAAATCCTAGGCAAAATGGCCAGGGTCCTTTCTGTGTGGAGGTTGAATGTTCTGCACATGTTTATGTGAGTCTACTCCGGTTTCCACAGTCAAAATATAACTGATTACACTAAATTGAAGCGAGGCATTACAGAAGCAGACCAAACAGCTAAACATTTTGTATTTTAGCAAGAATATAAATCTAAATATTTTTCTGAAGCCAAATTTATAATAATGAATTTATAGAAATTATACAGGTCTGTCATTAAATCCTCTGACAGGTGATGTAAATCGCTTTGAAAGTTCAGAGTGTGTCTCAGTGTTTTTGCTGTTCTAGATACGGTAGTAGCAGGGAGACAGATACGGTTGCAAGCATGCAAATGTTATTTACACTTATTTACACATTTACATGTGGTGGAACACTAACCAGCTGGGCTTCTCTGTTAATATTGTCAAAATGAACCAGGTACCAGCCATGTGCTTGTCCAGTCTCTTGTTGTATCAAACTATACTAATACCATACTGCTCTTGTAGGCCTATCCATGTGCACGGTCAGAATTTTGCAGGTGATTCATATTGCAGCAGCATGTCTAGTTTTTAATTTGCCAATGATTTCTCATTTCTGCCACTTCCCTCTAGCTGCATGCACATTAAATAAATAAACGCACTGTAACATAGCACTGTTGCCTCACAGCAACAGATATCCAATTCCCAGCTTTAGAGTGCAGAGCTTGAATGTTTCCCTACCTATGTTCTCTGCCCTTCAAAGACATGTCCTAGTGCGTGTGTCCTAATGTGAGCAAATAAGTGTCTGCATCCATGTGCTGTGTAATGGATTGGCTATTTCCTGTAGACACTATGTAACAGTTGCTGTGATCTACATGACAGCATTTCTGGGTTGTCTAGTTGTTGTTGTTGTCAGCAGTTTAGAGTGCTGGCAAGCTCTGTTCACATCCTGCTATGAAAACAGCTAAGCACAGAGCTCAACATCTGTCCTATCTCTGTCAGCTCACAGGTAAAGCGTGAGAATCGTGTGTGTGTGTGTGTGTTAGAGAGAGAGAGAGAGAGAGAGAGAGAGAGAGAGAGAGAGATTGCATTAATTTATGTCACTTAGCTACTGGAAAGCGAACTGAACTGAATTCTACTCTCTTAATTAATCCACTACTAATATTAATGCACTACGACCAAGGCTGATCCTAATGTTTGAGCTGTTTATTATACAATATACATTTCAGCTAACAGCTGCTTTACTAAGATATCATCTAGCATTTAAAAGCATGACATGTGTCACTACACTATGCTATAATGCTGCTATAGCATTTCTGCACTATTTACCAGCAACTACTAAGAAACGAATTTAGATTCAAGGATGAGTGACAGAGAAAAAGCAGTCTACTCATTACTAACTATAAAAGAATAACATTATTGAATATATATTGAATATATTTTACTATGTACATGTATAAACATTTGTTTACAGTTACACACCCTTCTGGCACCAAAGATCGAGGGATGTCAAAAAAACAATGCCAAAGTGGCTATATTAGTGCACTGTGTTGCATGAGCCATAAGGTACAGTACAGATATGTTCCCTTGTCATGTTTGTGCGTATGCGAGGATGCAGAGCAGATTGAATTGATGAATTAATTAGGATAATCCACATAAGATTTCCCAAAATGTATTGAAATATCTCTGACACTGGTCAATTTGTGTATTACATTTCCAGCATAAAGAAGCAGTTTAATAGTTTAGTTATAGTGCAGATATGGCATGATCTGCGTAGCGTAATATGTCTTATTTAATATGGATTACATTTTTTGATTGCATATGAAAATGTGTTTTAGTGTACTTTAATATTCTACTTACACTTGCAATCAGAAACATTCAACAAACCCCCCAAAAGGATACAACTTTTTACAGTAGATTTAGATCGTGCTTTAATTTAGGCCTTTATCAGTTGTGGATGCAGCAGGGGTAGCAAGATATTTGGTTAATACTGCTTGGTCCCAATTATTCAACCCCTAAATATAACCCCTGTAATACTGCTGATTTTAATATCTACTCCTAGTTGGGTTTCCACATGACTGACCCACTGGGAACTCAGTAATGACCCTTTATTTGTTTCAACTGTTTGTTTATATAAAAAACAGACATATGTGTTCAAAGTGTGAGGAGCAATGTTGATGAAGAGAGGAGCTGAAGAGGAGATTATTTACTTGCACCAAATTTGCAATGGTCATTAGAAGATATTAGAATACCTTAGAGATGCCGCTGGTGGCAGTGTCTGGAAGTTTAAAACCTAGACACAGCAGTAAATGCACTTGATTGGTCTTTCCTGTAAGTCTTACTGGATGACCTTATGCAGGCTGGGATGAATGTATCATTGTCAACCATAAGAAGATCCATTAACAACCAAAGGACTCCACAATGCTAACTGATATTGAGATAAGTAAGCCTTTATTGCCATTGTACAGTCATCTATACCTACAGTATGGCCAAAAAGTATTTGGTCAGACACTGATTGTGCAAGTTCTCCTACTTAGAAAGATGAGATTTTCATCATATGTACACTTCAACTATGAGAGACAAAGAGTTTAAACATTTTCTGTAAGCCTTCATCAGGTTTGCACACTGTATATGGTATTTTGGCCGATTCCTCCATGCAAATCTCCTCTAGAGCAGTGATGTTTGGGGCTGTTGCTGGACACAACAGACTTTCAACTCACTCCACAAAATTTCTACGCCTAGGCCACTCCAGGACCAAGAAATGCATTTTACGGAGCCACTCCTTTGTTGCCTGAGACAATCCTGGCACCCGTTCCTCTAGACGTAATGTGTTACTGATGGTAGGCTTTGTTACTTTGGTCCCATATGTGTAATTCTAAGATTTTTGCTTTGATTTCCATTTTCTTGCAATTGTTCCCACAGTTGATTTATTCACACCAACTTGCTTGCCTATTGTGGATTCACTCCCAGTCCCAGCCTGGTGCAAGTCTACAATTTTCTTCCTGGTGTCCTTGAACAGTTCTTTGGTCTTGGTCATGGTTGAGTTTGGAGTCTGACTGTTTGAGGCTGTGGACAGGTGACTCTTATACAGATAATTTCAAACAGGTGCCATTAATACAGGTAACGAGTGGAGGACAGAAGAGCTTCTTAGAGAAGAAGTTACAGGTCTGTGAGAGCCAGAAATCTTGCTTGTTTGTGAGTGACCATTTATTTATTTATCCACCGTAATTTACAAATAAATTCTACTATTATTTGCAATGATTCATGCATCATTGAGCCATGCATCAGAGTTGTGGGGACAGTTTCTTGCTGCCACTGGACGATGTATATGAACCCAGACCAAATCGGCTCAATCATTTTGGACTGCATGCCCGGCAACCAATGTTCTCCAGACCTGAATCCCATTGAACAGGCTTTGTATGTACTGGAAAGTTGTCTGGCAAACTGTCCATGCCCCATCACTGTCAGTGTGTTTTGTCTTGGATGACCGTACACCCTACTTAATAGTCAATGTGTGGCACACTCGTCCAGTTTCACCCCATGAATATGTCAATATTTTCATTTGCTTTTCTGATGATTTCGTTTAATTAAATAAAATCAAATGCTTCCATTTTTAATGTAAATATCCCCTAATTTTTGAGAGCACTGTACTTCACGTGACAGAGTAAGCTGTCACACGTGTGACAAAGATATACCTTAGAGACACCCCCACCCAACCAGACAAATTCACACTTACAGTGATAATTTGTAAAACTAAAAAATTAATTTGCCTCAAGGTGTCATGCTGCTTTGCTGTGTTGCTGGCAGCAGAGAAAAGCCTGAATGAGTTACCAAAAATAGTGCATGCATCTGTTTGGGAATGAATTTATGAAATAGTACAGTAGGAACAAGCATGTGCCCAGTAATCTAGATTTGGTCTAAACTAGGTGGGTCTGTTGGAAGTGTGATCCAAGAACAGCTCTTACAGCAAAGGCACAGGGCAACTCAGAGCAGAGTGCCCCATGTGCATTGCAGAAAGGACAAAATGAGACTCAGTAAGTAGAGTAATCAGTACTGTGCTGTGTGGTGTGCGTGTTTGTGTGTGTGTCATGGCAGGGTGAAACATAATGTAGCCTGGACTGATCCCAATTTCCACTTGCTCGCACCTGAAGCTTAGCCAACACGGACTTCAAATTCGGGTGCACTTGCATTTTTCTCACTTCTCAACCAAAGGCTTAATGAATTATAATTACATTTAAACCAAAAACACTGGGTATTCATGAGATACCCACATATAAAATATTAAAACTGTGAACCCTGATCACAGGTCTCAAGATTTGACCTTGAACCAGAAAACAATAAAATGCAGTATAACCAAATTATTGTTAAGGCTTATTTAAAGGTCCTATACATGTATAAAATGTGCAACTCTTCACATAATGTGACCAGATACCTCCCAAACCTGTCTTGGGAACCAGGAGGACAACCAGGCACTTTCATCAAGTCTTTCTGGAGTAAAATGGGGACTGTATAAACATATCTCTGAATGCAAATGCCATAAGCATCTGGTTTTAATTTCCAAGCCAATCTGCATTACAACAACAACAACAATAGATGCTTTTTTGTAGCACTGTTTAAGTTTACAGTAGATCTATGTGAAGCCATACTGCCAGAGAGGCTACAGAGGAAATAAGCATGCATATTTGTATTTCTTCTGATTTGAAAACAGTGGAGGAACTGTTTGATTGAAGACAGATCACTCAAAGCATTTCACCTGAATTTAAACACAGTAACATAAGGAGGATGGTTTTATTCACAAAGGCTGCAGGATTTCAATCCATCCAAACATTCATTAGAAGTCAGTATTTAAACGACTGGTAAATTGTACCATGTGTTGCGTCTGCTTGGCTGGAATAAAAACTGGCTGCCAAATTGCATTTTTTAGATTAGACCAGGTGCTCCTTATGTGAAGTATGACAGAAGAATTTAACTTATGCATATGAACTGATAAACTTAATATCTTATTAAAGGACATATCATTGGCAGAACCAATAAAGGAAGAACATCTTTGAAGGAATCTTTGGTCTAAAATAATGAACATTAAAAGCAAAGCATAATACTTAACTTTGTTTTGCCAAAGTGAGGTGAATTACTGCGGAAGCAAAAACATTATGTTTATCACGGAGAAAGTCGGAAAGTTATAACATTGGTATAGAAAAGTAGGGCACTGGAATTATTACTGGAGTTGCTTCAAACTAAAACTCCAGGGGCCTAAGATGAGCTTGAAAGAACAGATGTCCACTAAAGTGTACCTGGACTTGGACCATACTTGAATAGCTGCAGGCTGGAGGATCTCCAGTTATGCTGTGAATCTGAAGAAAAATCTGAAGAAAAGGTCCACTGCTTATGTCTTATGTCCCACTGAGCTGCATTTGCCATGAGACTCATTTTAGTTTAAATCACCTACCTACTGCTTGGTCTCAGCCTCTGCGACTGAGGCCGCATTTCTTTATTAGGGACATGAATAATTTCTGAAATACACTTGTAGCATATCAGTTTTTCCTGTGTACATATGGGCTTTTGTTTTCAATCAGGTTTCATCTTAGCATTTGATATAGTCAAAATAATATGTATATAATGTATTTCCCCAAGTGGTTTGAGCTCAGGTAAATGATTTAAAATAAATCTTGCTGGACATTCATGCTCATTTATCTTTTATAACTTAAAAAAAAAGTTCATTTTAGTGTACGACTGTTAATAGAAGATATATAAAGGAGGTTTTATGTCGTTGTTTTCCATCATTTGAAAATAATACCGCATCTGCACCTGCATTGTGATAAATGGTCAGAAAGAGAAGAATTCTAAATCTCTCAACATCAAACATCAAACTACAGTATTTCACTTAGAGCTGCACTGCCAGGTTAGAATATGCCTGTCTCTAGAGTTTGGGCTGAGGGGGATGAGGAGTGTTCATGTGTAGAGGCGTTGTGGTACATTAGCATAACAATGGGCAATAAGTAGTTCACAGCAGGGGAGTGGAGGATTGAAAAGCCAAGTTCACTGATAGCATACCAAGTATTTAGTGTTCATTTGAAATAAACTATGTTAAATGTTTGTATACGATATATACTTGTCAAAACATACATACATAGTTACAAGTTACGCTAATTAGCTCAGACAAGTGATTTAAGTTTTGTCATTTGTTTGGTTTGGCCTGGGAGCACAGTGTCATGCAAGTGCTGGGTAGCAAATTAAATTATACACAACTGCAACAAAAATAGCTTACAGTCTGGTGACCACAAAGAGGACAGCTGCCTGGTTTTAAGACTGATGTAGGATCAGTCAGAGAGAGAAAAAGCACTGAATAAAAAAGCCCCTCTGTGAACTTAAGATGCAGTGGATCGATAACACATCATGACCTGTTTTCCGAATTCAGAAATATTCAAGAATGGATGTCAAGTTCATATCAGTCACATTCCAACCGTCCAGCTTCAAGAGCACTCCAACACACTCATGGAAATTCAAATAATTATTGATGTTCCCAAACGCACACATAAAACAACAAAGGAATGGAGGTTAATCATGTTTCATATTTACATATGAGAATATCTCACCAGGAGAGACAGACCCAGGGTCTAACCTGTCCTGCCATTGATGCTATAATATAATATAAACTAATATAACAACAAGGGGCAATATATATCACTGACATTCCCTTCCCTCTCTGTCTGTTATTCTTAGTCTCTCATTTTTTTGAGTCTCATGTACTTTACATTATAATGCAGACTGAGTGGTAATGTCTGAATTTTATTTATTCACCCCCACAAAAACAAAGCATGTATCGAGAACCCTCCAATTTCTCCTTTATTGGCCCACCCTCTTGTCCTTGTTCCTTACATATTTCTTTTACCCACCCCCACCCCTTTATATATTCTGTCCTCGTTTTGATCCTCCATCATCCTCATCCAACCCCCATCTCCCACTCCTCCTTCCTCTGATTGCCTGTATGTCTTTGCCAACATTACTTAAATTTTTTATTGACTTACTCTTCTATTTCTCTGCATTCTATCTCTTTCTCTCTTTTAGCCTCTCAATTCAGCTGAGCAGCCCAATTTCTCAAACTGAACTGTTTAAACTGCATTTGAGAAAACAAGATGATTCATTGTTGAACAAGCGATTCATATTATTATTAAATGTAAACAGCACATTTAACAATAATGTGGAATGCATATTTGTGTCCTTTTTAATTGCATTAAAAAGTGAACTGACACCTCACCATTAAAGGATTCTTTAGTGCCTCTGTTTATTGGTCTGTTGTTTTCTGTGCCATCTGTGAATTGCTTGTTCAACAATGAATCACCTTCTCTGCCTGACTCCAAATATATAAATCAGCTTATGGGTCATTTTTTTGTTTTAACACAGTACATATGTTTTTTTGTTTGTTTTAAACAGCGCATCTACAATTGCAGTATTTCAAAAAAAGTGAGTACACCCCTCACAATTTTCATGGGACAAGACTAAAGATATAACACTTTGATACAATGTAAAGTTGTCAGTCTGCAATTTGTATAGCAGTGCATTTGTAACCACAGGACATGGTTCCTGTAATCCAAGTCCTTAGTCTGCTTGTTGTCAGCAAACTGTATGCAGGCTTTCATTTCATGTGCATCATCTTTAGAAGAGGCTTCCTTATCAGACGACAGTTATGAAGACCAGTTTGATACAGTGTGTGGCGTATGATGTGAGCACTGACTGGCTGATACCCCATATCCCATTAACCTCTGCAGCATGCTGGCAGCACTCATACATCTATTTTTAAATGCTAACATCTGGATATGACACTCAGCACGTGACTCAACTAATTTTTTGGGTTTGCCATGGCAAGGCGTGTTCTGAGTGGAACCTGTCCTGTTAAATGTATGGTCTTGGTCACCACGCTGCAGCTCACTTTAAGGGGGTTAACAATCTTCTTATAACGGAGACCATCTTTCAGATCATCAGAGAGGTATTTGCCACAAGGTGCCATTCTATAATTCCAGTGTCCAGTATAAGGGACTGTGAGAGTGATAACACCAAATTTAACATGCCTGCTCCCCATTCACATGGCTAATTGGGCACAGTTAGGGCTGTACACACTTTTGTTGCCAGGAGTTTAGACATTAATGGCTTTATTTATACTTATATACTTAATTAATGGAGTTATTTTGAGGGCACAGCAAATTTATACTTTTATACAAGCTGTAGACTGACAATTTACACTGTATCAAAGTTTCATGTCTTCAGTGTTGTCCTATGAAAAGAATAGGCCAGAGATGTGTGGTGGGCGGTCTGGCTGGGCTGGGCTTCAGTCCTTCTGATCTTCATTTGTTCACCCATACATTAGATTAAGAGCAAAGCTGGAGATGCACAGTTAAAGGAATTAATGGTGATCTTGGATTTGGGGTTTCTGTCTTTTAGCCTTCTTAGTGCGAGGTGGGTTGCTGATGTCTTATGTGGTCCCTCTTGCCCATGTTACCTTCTGGTTCTCTTTCTAGCTATGCTGCTATAATTAATGCTGCCATAGTTTCATGCTGCACATGGCATCAGTGATTGCTAATAGACTCTTTGATCTTAATCAAAAAGTTACTTAATTTACTCTTGTCTCTCCATGCTGATGTTCTGGTGGCTGTTTCAGTCCACCAAGTACTTCCCGCTGAGGACTCAATATCCAATGTATATCCTAAGTGTATCGATACATACAGTACATCTTTTACATTTTTGTTACATTTTATGTAAGTGTTATTATTTACTTAATTCTACTGTTGATACAAACTATTTAAATTAATATATCAAGGCCACCCAAGGAGGATGGGTCCCTTTTTGAGTCTTGGTCCGCCCAAGGTTTTTTCCTGGAAACTGTCGCCCTAGGCTTGCTCAATTTAGGATTGGCCTTTTATAATAATATAATGTTGTAAAGCTGCTTTCAGACAATGCCCCATTGTAAAAAGCATTATATAAATAAAAATCTGACTATTTTTAAATGTGTTGTTTACCTTCTCTGCCTGATATATAAATCAGCTTGTGGGTCATTTTTTGACAGCACACAGTTCTTTTTAAACAGTGTGTAAGGCCAGACTTATTTAATTTCTTGTTGCTAGGATGTCCCTACTTAAGAATCTTAAGAATCTCGAGGACTGTGTGGAATCAATACAAGGAGGAAGAACTAAAAAAATGTATTTTAAAATAAAATTTATTTAACCTACAATTAAATTGTACTCTATTTGCTAGATTTTTTTTAGAAAATGGTTCCAAAAGTGATGTATTATGCAAAATGTTTATATAATTTCATGGTTTCCCTGGACATATGTTATAGAATTGGAAAGGAAACAAGAGTGTAATCATACCATTTCATTAAGCAACACCCAATGTACTGGGGACAAAGAAACAGTTTGTAAATGAGTAAGACTGCAAAAAACTTTGCACTGAAACCAATCAACAATGCCCATACAACATGTACAACAACCTTTCCTGTTAAAATCAAGATTTACTGTTTGAGAGACCTTTTTCTTTCCTGTATTTAATAAGCATGTTAGGAGTTAATGAAGTCAGTGTAGCAATCAAACCGATTAAAGTGAATCTGGATAACAAAAATAAAATTTGAAACTTAAAGTGACAGAATACATATAGACTAGACTTTAGTCAGCATCCGATTAAACAGTTTAATTATACATATACAGGGCAGTCCAGCAAAACTGTAGGCACAAAATTTGCACTAAAACCAATCAACAAAGCATGGACAATGACCTTGTCTGTTAAAATCAGATTTACTTTTGGAGTAAACTTTTCCTTTCCTGTATTAAGCATGTTGAGTCAGTGTAGCAATCCAACCGATTATACCAATGGGCCATGTTGACATGGCAAAAATAAATACTCTTACCAGCACACACAAACAGACAAGGTGTGATGGACAGAAAAATATTCTGCTGGCATAAGTCTGATCATGTTGAGCAGAGCAAGCATATGTATTATTAAAAAAAACATTCTGATGTAAAAAAATATACTGGTTAAACCCTTTAGATCCTGAGCTTTTTTTTAATGTAATTACAGTATTTCCCTGGAACATTTTGGCACTTTTCCCCAAAAGTTCCCCAAATACAGTCAGATCTTATATAACCAGCCACCAAATTACCTAAATTACTTCATCACTATATCCCTATCCGGCTTTAACTTCATTATTCAACTCGAGATGGCCATAGTGTCGATGTCGAAATGATGCGTATATGCGGCCGGTTAGGGATATATTGACGAACAGCTGCAGCAGGATTCCGGTTGGCTAGGATCTAAAGGGTTAAAGTGAGTCTAGCTAACAAAAATAACATTTATAACTTTGTAAACTGACGCCGTCGGCCATGTTGTCTGTGTTGCGTCGACAGAGCGAGAAAAACTCGAAGCGTGGTGCGAAAAATAAGGAACTGTTTGCTCCCCTCGCATGCTGGAGGGCGGAAAAAAATTTAATGAACAGAAGAAAACGGTTGGCTCTCCATTGGAGGGCAGAAAAAGATAAATAAAAAAAACAATAAAAAAAAAAAAAAAAAAAAAATATATCTATATATATATATATATTATTATTATTATTATTATTATTATTATTATTATTTATTTATTTTTTTTTTTTTAAACAAATTTCAACCATTGATGCTGCAGTGGATCCGTGAAACAAGCAATAAAAAAAGTCTGAACAGAAGCTGGTCTACATGTTCAGATGCAAGTGTGCTCGATTATCAATCCCACCCCTAATATTGTATTATATTCTAATAGTAAGAAACTTTGCTGCTGTGCTGTACTGTGCTGTGTATTGCTCTTGAGTATCTCCATATCCATTAACATGCAAAGCAGTGAGACATTTGTTGATTTTGATACATTTTTCTCAGTAACGGTCAAATTATAGATGCTTTTTATACACAGAGCGAAAGAAAACCTAGTGTAATGAGGACATGGACAGCAAAAGCCATTTTCCCAACATAAAAAGCTTTTGCACATTTCAAATGTGTTCAGTTATCAAAGTGTTATAAAAGTTAGAATGTGTTTCCACACATTAACCAAGGAATATAATTGAGTCCATGCCAATGAATGATTTGCCATCACATTAGCTAAAACGTGAAAAACATTCCTTTGAAATCTATTGAAAAACGTAGATGTCCTTTACTCAAGAAAAATGCAAAATGTATTTGTATTTGTTTACAGTCTGTTCTTGCCTTTAGCACTATGGCGATCCCAGCTACGTATCGCAGCCACTGGCCAAAGCCCTCGGCTTGTTTGCGTCCTTTGGCTTTTGGTCCTTAACCGTTTCGAAGCCGAAATCTTTCCACACTGCACTCCTGCTGCTTTCTTTGCTAATTAAGACGTGCTGCAAACACTCTGGTTTTGCTTCAGCTGTGCTTTCAGCATAACAAACCATTCTGAGAGCTATGGAAGGATGGGTGGGACGAATGAAAGCGTGTTTTGTTATGAATAGAATCAATACTGTGTGAAAATGCTTTTTATCGAATGTTCAGTATTTGTATTTATCCATATTTTTGCCCATACAGCTAGGACATTCCTTAGACATCTTTTCTCTTGTAGATCACACTGGTGACGTTTTGTACTAGATAGACTAGGCAAACTAATGATCTCATCTTTGCTATATGATATTACACTGCCACAACATCCAGTGCTGTCAAGTCCAATTACCTGCAGGCAGGCATGCACACACACACACAGGCACTGTATTCTTGTTCTTTTATATGTTCTATCAAGGCTATTCACCATATAAAATAACACTGTATTGATAACTTTCTTATTGACTACATAAAATGTTTTATTCCTTCAGTGATATTCAGTAAATGTGCACGTTAAATTAGAACGTGCTTGGAACTTGGAATGTGAAGTCAGACTATTTCTATTACTCTTTCAACTCCTTCCACCAAGAGAAAAAAAATGTCTCCTGGCATCCAGCGTTATCCAAGGAATCCTAAGCTGCCCTAAAATTGAACTTATCAAATTTCAAGCAACAGGACCATCAAAAGCCTTATCTAGCCTTGTAAACCTCCCCCAAATTAGTAGCCACTACTGTCCCTGCCATGAATATAGCCCCAGGGCTGATAGTTTGGGGGCTTCTCAACAACATAACATTGCATCTGTAACAGTGGAAAACTGGTCTCATATCAGTTTTACAAACGTTAGGCTCATAGAACAAAGCAACAATCCCTGGATGACAGTGGAAATGAAAAGTTCTCTCCAACTGATGAGAAAGAAACTGTGGGTGGGCCCAGCCTTGAAAAGGGACCCAGCCTTATTGGGAGACCTACAGAGTTCTGGAATTGTGTTTTATGATTATGTGCAAAAGCTTATATTTGAACAAAAGGTTAAATACACATTATTATCTAAAACACTAATGTGTCATCAAAATATTTATCTATGTGGAGAAAATGGTAAACTACAGATGTGGGTACACTATGCAGATGATATGGTAATGATTATAATGGCTCTACTGACAATAGTCCTATGCTACTGCTAAGGTCATTTTCTTTACTGTGTCTCTAGGGGATGGCTGTGGACACACTGTGCTTGGTGTGGGCAGCGGAAGCCTGGCATCTCTGGGCTACCCCCTCTCTTACCCTGCACACTCGGTGTGTGAGTGGGAGATCAGCGGGAGTGCCGGAAACACGTTTGTACTGCTTGTGGCAGACCTCGACATCGATTCACACAACTGCCAGGTGTCGTACCTCCGACTGTTCAATGGCATCGGCGCCGGCAGAACCGAGATCGGTGAGAAACGGCTTTCAAACGTGTTTCACTTTAACACTTCCGTCAGTTTCACAGCCTACAGCAAATGGATCTTTCTGATTAAATCTCAGTGTTTTGTGCGATATTTATAGTGTGCAATAATTGTTGTTTTAACGATATGCAAGCTGACATTATTGTAATGTCACTCAGTCAAAAACACGCGTCAGAGGTTGACATACTCACTGCTTCACATAACCAAATAGGATAGACGTGCAGCGTGCAAGTACAGGCACCACAAGTCAAAGTAGTTTTATCTAGAAACAATCTAGAAACAAGCCGGTGACAAAATGCAAATACTACCAGCCTCGCAGTCTACGTTATTAGATTTAAATGCTAGACGTGGCTGTTCCTCAACAACATGGCGGTGGTTTAACTATGTAAAAATGGATATTAAAGACTAGCATATTAAAGCTAGCTATTAAAGCTAACATATTTCACCATCTGCAAACTAAGCACCATTCAGAATATAGGTACCAGCACAAAAACACACTCAGCAAACCTTAGTTTCCTTTAGCTTATTTTTAATGGAAAGCACAAGGCCAAAATGGAGATAAACAAATTGGATGGAACAATTAAACAATGAAGTGAGTGCAGTTAGAAGCACTTTTGTTTGGCAAACCCTATGAAGTGTAGCACACTTCTTTATCCCTGGCTTACCGATGCCTCCATCTTGCTCGTGACTCAAGCGGAGTTTTGAAACTTTGGTTCGGGGAAAAGTGGAAAGCCTTTAGTCATATGATTTGTGACTCAACCAAGGGTGCAATAGCCAAGAAAACGCTGCACAGCAGAATGTGTTGATACAGGCACCTATTGCCTCAGCACACTGATTATAACAGAAGATTGTTTTGTTCTCTCCCTCTCATTTTCTGTAACTGCATATTCCAATTTAGGGACCTGGGGTCTAACCCAGCGGCACAGAGTGCAAGGCCGGAACCACTCCTAGACAAGGTGCCAGTCCTTGCGTGCGCGCACACGCACATGGCTATTAATAGGAAATTTTATAGACTGAAGTTGACCTAATACATGTCTTTGGAATGTGAGCGAAAAAAAAAAAAAAGAGTACCTGGACGAAGCAGACACAGGAAGAACATGCGCACACGCGCACACACACACACACACGTACGTGCACACTGGCTGTGGCCATCCTGGGACTTCAACCCAGGTCTCTGGAGCTGTGAGGTGATGTCTCATAGAGTGTGAAGCAGGCATTTGTGAGCATGGGAGAACCGATCAGGTCGTGCCAAATGAAAGCACTCTGGAACACTTAAGTTGGACGTTTCTGGAAAGTTTTTCTACTTAGAAATGCATGACTGAAGATAAAAATGAGTGAACAATCCCGAGACGAATACAGTCACTACCAGTTTCATAATATTTTTTCTATTTTTGCTTGGTTCATCTGTAGTCTAATTATCATTATTTGTATTACTTTTTTATTGTCGCCAATAATACACTCGCATACATAGCATACATAGTGTGTGTCCTTCTGCACTGGCATGTATATCCTCATCATGTATATCCAGCAGTATAATCCTCGTCAGTTTCTACTCATGATTTTGGTGTTTTGAGTTTGCAAATATATGCTTGTTATGATTGACAAATTACTAATTAAAGTTTGCCTGTGTGTGTGCGCCTGTGCCTGTGTGTGCGCCTGTGCCTGTGTGTGCGCCTGTGCCTGTATGCGCCTGTGCACCTGTGTGTGTGCGCGCGCGCCTGTGTGTGTGCGCGCCTGTGTGTGCGCGCCTGTGTGTGCGCGCCTGTGTGTGCGCGCCTGTGTGTGTGCGCGCGTGTGTGTGTGCGCGCCTGTGTGTGTGCGAGAGTGTGTGTGAGAG
>JAUZST010088666.1:0-19712 GCA_034779995.1 Parotocinclus haroldoi
CAGAGAGAGAGAGACAGAGAGAGAGAGAGAGAGAGAGAGAGAGAGAGAGAGAGAGACAGAGAGAGAGAGAGAGAGAGCGAGAGAGAGAGACAGAGAGAGAGAGCGAGAGAGAGAGACAGAGAGAGAGAGAGACAGAGCGAGAGAGAGAGACAGAAAGAGAGAGAGACAGAAAGAGAGAGAGAGCGAGAGAGAGAGAGAGAGAGAGACAGAGAGAGAGAGACAGTGAGAGAGGGGGGGAGAGAGACAGAGAGAGAAATCACAGACGACAAATAATAAAGGCTTCCTGCTACCTCCAGCGGCTCTTAAAAAAATAGATTGAAGGTAAGAAAGAAAAAAAACACGAGGCTGAATATCTGAAATTGTGCATTTCTTTATCTCCCATTCTCTTCTGTTTCCATTTCATTTCTTTATCCTTTTTTTCCTTTGACTGGCTGCATGTCGTGGTTAAATCCTGGTGGTAGTTTATCTGAGAAGGCAGACCTACTATCCCTGTCTAATGCACTCCAGCTCTGGGGCTCAGCTGATAAAGCGAGCATAAGAGATGGACTTGGCAGCTTTGGGGCTGACGCCGGCTCAGCCATCCTCCTCGCATCCCTCCATTCCTCTATGCTTTCTGGATATATAGGAATGCTGAGCTAGCCAGCACTTCCCTGCTAGGCCATTCCTTCACACCCTGAGCCAAAAAGATTCTCTGTTGGCATGCGGGACGGTGACCCGCCATGCATGCAAATCCTTAGGCCCCCGTGGTTCTTGGATCATCCAGGATGAAAAAATGCATTAGTCACGCATTTTCTCATGCACCCAGAAAGTAACTTGCAAAGCCTTTAAAACAGGGGTTCTGTCCCTGAACCCTTATGGATCCTATCCGAATACGAATCCTACACCTAAAAACTCAGATCAGCACTGCTCAGTGTGACAATCAGCACTGGGAACAGACAGAGAGTAGAATGGAATACTCCGTTACTATGAACTCGCTCTCATTGGAAACCAATCAATATTACAGACAAAATTCAACCATAATATTTTGAGTGAGAAAGCCCAAGAGACTCAGACAGCTAGGTTAGTAATCCCGTGATGTTTGGCAACTAAAAGCTTAATATCCCTGTAGAACACCAGAACCATTAACCAAACTTCGATTCCCAAAGGGATAGTGAGGTGATGGGTACGAGAGAGGCAATGAGATTTCAGCCACCAAAAAGGTGTCTTTACATCTCTGGCAGCCAACATTTCAGTCCTCTATTAATCTTAGTTTAATGATAAATTAAATCAGTGACGTAGGAGATCGAAGACTAATTCTGGACCCTAGATTAATATGAGATGAATGAAGATGGGGAACAAAGGCGTGATCTTAATTCACAAACAGTGAGTGTGTTTACATGCACTTAATAATCTAACAACTGCAGAAAATCATATGTCGTCAGTGCAGGCACGCGAGCAGTCAGATAATGATAATCAATAATCAGAAATGATCAATAATCAGATTTTTACTTTTACCAATAAGACAACGGAGTAAATACACTGCTCACAATAATTAATGAAATACCCCCTAATTTCCAGGACCAGTGTATGATGTATACTGCCAACTTTTTTGCAACTTCGCTGCCGTGGGAGCGTATAAATTCAAGGTTGCCACGTCCCACAGGAAACAAAACGCCAGAGCCTGTGTACAGAGAGCCCGGATAAAGCCGAGTCTTCAGCGTAAGCCTGGCAACCGTGTAGGTTAGGTTTGAGAGGACTGACTGAAATCAGAGAACTGGTATACATGAGCTTGGCACACATTGTTTGAAAGGATGTACCTTTGACATCGAGCACTTCAGACAAGAAGTTTGTTTGTTTGTTTGTTGTTTCAAATTGACATTAAATCAGTATCCATGGCTATATTCATGATTTTAGATATATATTTGATACTGGTATTTAAAAACAGCCGAGGAACAAGGCACGCAGAACCTGCATTGCAAAGAAGCAGCTTGTTTCTCTCGCCCTTTTTTCCCTCGTAAAGTCACATTACTTCTTGTATCTTGCCTGTCCCAGGTGAGTCCGCTTTCCATCTCAACTAGAAACTAATCAGAATCTGTCCTGTGATCCATGGATCGTCCTCACGTTGCAAAACGCAGCTCCAGTGCACAAGTAATCTGTGGGAAACCTCTTCGAAATTTGTGAGACTGCCCGGAACATGAGTAAGATTGCTTGACGCGAGAGTGGCTGAACATCGATGTCACCTACATCCAAAAACCTGGTCAAAAATCTGTGCCAAATCGTTTTGCAACCGTTATCCGAGCCTGTGTGTGTATTACACTCTAATAGGTGTGTTTCAGTCACAGGTGACGAGCTTCTAGTTTTTTCTAACCCACATTATAATAGTTAAGTAGGTAAATGACAGAAATAAGGACTGCAGTAGCCTAGCGGTTAAGGTGCTGGACTCCGGTTCTAATGGTCCTGGGTTCGAATCCCACTTGTGCCAAACTGCCACAGTTGGGCCCATAAGCCACCACTGCATGAATTGTCAGTCGCTCTGGATAAGGGCGTCTGCTAAATGCCCTAAATGTTAAATAATTAAGATATGACCCTTACGGCACAATGGGCAGCACTTACCTGCGATGCACAACTTTTAAAGTAAAATTATATCCAGGCTTTTGGATAAGATCGATATGACAGGACGTTTACAAATGATAGATTTGCAAGACTGGAGCAACAAATTCTTAACTCAGATAAAAAGCAGTCATTTCTCAGAAGGCTGAGAGCGCTTTAGGTAAACCTACAAATCCGGTTCACTACAGAACATCCATTAAATGGGAGTTTTGATTCGGAGCTTTCCTCTGTATAGGGAAATGCATTCAAAGTGTCACATCAGGTCTGGCACATTACAGATGGAGCAGATAGATACATGCTGCCTCATACCTATGGCGCTGACAACGTTCTATATAAGGATACAGAGGAGGCAGAGCCCAAATCTGAAAGCTGGGTCAGGCTTGCTCTGCAGCTGCCGGGCAAATTTTAACAGGGAGGAACACCTGCTTGCCCTGGCACTGCCCTCCACTGCTGTCCTCACTTTCTCTATCAGTCTCAAACACCTGGCACAGACCGGGCAAAACTTCCTACTGCCACCAGTTTCTGTCCTACAAATCCACACACACACCCACACACACACACACACACGACCTACTCAAACCCCCCCCCCCCCCTTTATCCTGTACGTCTGGCATATTCAGATATAGAAGCCCTCATTACAGCTCAATCCAACCTCGGCAAACACACAAACAGATTAGCCGCTTAAGACGCTCCCAATCCCCGTCTGCGCTATCAGAGTCCTGCACACCCGACAGATACGAGCCGGGGGCAGAGCTTAACGCGTCCCAGAGACGCCTCGCTATTCCAGATCCTCCAAAAATCCCCCTGCACCCACAACGCTGTCTCACAGCCACCTTTAATACAATTAGAAGTCATTTGCAGAGTGTTCGGATTGAGCGGATCAGGAACGGCAGGCTCCCTCTCAGCTGGGAAGGGAAAAGATGGAGAGAGGGCACAGAGGGCCTCGAAAGTGAAACATATACGGGAACCTACACAGATCAGCCAGAACATTGAAACCACGCAGGTGATGCCAATGATAGAAGTTTTTGCAGATCAAATGCACCTCTTAATGACCAAACTTTTTTCCTAAAGACAGTGGAATCATTCAGGAGGGTAACACACCCCGCCGCAGTGCGTCCCACTTGTGGCAAGACCCAGGCCACACCTGTAATCATTTACGTATCTTCCTGAGAATTCACCGAAAGCAGAGTATTTGCAGCGATCTGAATTTTTTTTTATCTGGGTGTTATTTTTTGCGTGCATTTGACAGGGTGGTTGGGATCGCATAACAGTGCAGTTTCTCAGAATACCTAATACCCAAACGTAACAGTTTACAGATTAGCTGAGCTAAGCAATACAGTGGGCCAAGAGTTTAGGTTTCTTACTTTAGAGCATAATCCGAAAAGCAGCTCGTTTGCTGACGGGCTACCTAACATCATGGCTGTGATGATGTAATTCGAAGAATGTCCTGTCTGTTGGACTCAATTTAGCTCAAGCACCACACATTTTTGACCAAGGGACGACTGTCATTTAGCAAAATCAGTATGTGCATGAAGTAACTAGGGCATGGAGTATGGAGTCTCATAATAATAATAATAATAATAATAATAATAATAATGGTGATCTAACACGTGTGGTTTCATTTCCAGTCTAAATAACATGACTGTATCAAAGTGAAACAGTCGAGAAGTTCGAATATAATACCGTACCGTGCCTGCTGGAATTCGGCCAGGCCACCAAGCAATAGCAGGCTCCCTCATTCCTCCCTCGAAAGTAGTCTCCTTCCCACACAGGAACGGCCCGTTACTGCCGCCTGCATATACAGAGAGAAACGAAAGGTCAGGCTGTGTGGTGTGGTTTTAATTCGCATGCTCAGAGTTCAAACAGTATGCGTTTGAGTTGTTCTCACCTTGCTTTGGTCCGGACATCAATGCAGCACCATTATCAGACGTGAATAACACAAACGTGTTTTTATCGATGCCCAGATTAACCAGCTGGGCTAAAATTTTCCCCACACTGTAATCCAGCTCCATCACAGCATCCCCATAGCTACAAAACACAAAATAACACGCGTTAATACTTTTGTTTGGCTACTTGTTCCCTGTGTGACAAATCAAGCAGACCCCAGATACCGTATCCTGGGTCATGACGTACCCATGACTTCATACTGACTTAGGGTCATCCGCCCAAAAGGGGTCCAAAACCTCCTTTTTGGCACACGTTTGGATTCGTTCCACATCTTTGTGTATACAACCCCAAATCAGAAAATGCTGCAATGTGATAAATGCAAATAGAAAAAGCACAGTACATGTACATGACAGTATAAACCTAGGATATTTCATGCTTTTTTTCTGACCAAAATCCTTTTATTTTTCTTTCCAAACATCCATTCCTGCATTTCAGTAGGGTAACGCATTCCAAAGAAAGTTGGGATGGGAGCAATTTAGGGTTAAAAACAATTAAAAAAAACCAAATAATGATGTGATTTCAAACAAGTGAAGTCCATATGTGGTTATAATCATGATCTGGTACAAATTCAGCATCCAGGAAAGGCGGAGTCTCTGACGAGCAAAGATGAGGAGAGCATTACCATTGGTTAACAAAAGTGAGAAATTATTTGAAAAGTTTAAAAACAAAATGTTCCTCAAGACTGAAAGGGATGATTTTACTCATTGTGTTGTTTTCTTGCGATGACGGTCCTGAAAAAGATGTACTTTTCTGCATTAATGCTGCCAAAAAACCTGAAAATGACCTTTGCCGACCCACTGACCCAACCCCATATCAGACAACAGACCCTGGTTTTTGGATCTGTGAGTCTGGAAGGTCCGTTTTGTCTTGGGTGAAGTCGATGGTGCTTCTGTACATGGTTGACATGAGGTTACTTTTTAGCACAGTAAAGTTTGTGAATATATATTTGTGAATATAAATCTGTACTGTTGTGCTTGATAGAGGCATTGCTAAAATAACGGTAGTTGATGTAGTGCCGTCAGATTTTTGGGGCCTTCAGAGGATTAAGAGCAAACTCAAATGCACTTCAATAAATCAATTCACACGTCTTAGCACACCAATAGCTAAGATTAGTTATTGGACTGTATGAAATATGTCCTCTGTACTGGCTTCACAGCTCCTTTTTAATTAGAAAAAAAAGGAGAATTTTTTTTCCCTTATCTCCTTTGCAGGACACTTTTCAAGAAAATTCAGAAATGCAAACAATTTGTAAGAAAATCAAATCATGAACTCAGTATTTAGGACTCTGTCATGAACAGAGTGCACCATTACACCCTTACTGGTGAGTACGAACAGCCAAAGACAAGTTTGATTGCTTACCATGCAACTTTTTTTTTTTATTTTAATTTTTTTTAGTCACAAGGGCTAGGGTCAGAACTGGACCTCGGAGCAAAGTTTTAGTTCGATAGATATCCTGCGCAATATCTGGGTAACCACGAGATCTCACAAGGACGTCATTATGACACATGCCACCTAAATAATCTTAGTTGCAAACCAGGTGGACCAGGTTATTGCTCATTATTGTACAAAAAAGCTCTATTTAAATATGAAATTAAAAGCTGCTGGAGGAAGGAAGGTCTCTTATTTTCACCGAGCTTGGCTGCCTGCATGCGCGTTACCGACAGTCATTCAGCATTCCCTTTGTACAGAAATTAAAAACAGTCACCTTTTAGACTGGGGCATGAGAACGATAATCACATAGCCAGAATATTGTGTATTCTGTAATCTGACTGTAAAAATATCATCACCGTGAGCTAAAGCTAAACCATAATGAGCAGAACACCTCGAGTCTGAGAAGAGAACTGAGGAGAGATCGGCCATCATCAAACAGCAGCGCTGTTTAGCACCAAAGCACATTTAAGCTCTAAATACAAAGTTCAATGACTTATTATAAGGTCTTGAATTTACATCCTATCCATTTTCTAGAATTGTTATTTTCAGCTGGTCTCAAAGACGACAGCTGCTATACAGTGGCACATGTTGAAAATAATCATCTTATCAATATACTGTATCATTATCCATTCTCCTCTACGAGTTTTCCTTTTCAGTGGAGAAAATCTGAAAAGCCCTAAACTGCCCCCTTTCATCAAAAAAAATGACCACGCGCCCAGAAAACAAAACGTTTATTAGGCATGGTAGGCAACTCTCCTATTACAACTAATGCAGTCACATCACTGACAAAAAGCACTGGGAAAAAAAGCTGGGAAACACGATCAACTGTTTCAGGCTGGTGAAAAGGTGATAAACGGGCAGGAAAAGAATGAAGCAGGAATACAGTTTTTTTTTTAATATGCTATAATTATATGGTTTTCAAATGCCTTAAATACAGTCATTACTACTTTACTAAAAATATTTCTCTTAAAAAGTACTACACATGGCCAAAAGACACCATGTCCAGTTACTGATCTCTCTTATTTTAGCCACACCCCGTACATAAAATGTCACATTATGAAGCATACAGGTACCACATACATGGGACCACAGGTGACTGGTAGTTGGTCTACGTTTGGACTACAGACTGTTCTAACTTGGTTGATGTATTTAGAGACTTTTTTAATCAAGCTGTATATTCTGTTTGCGTGTGCCTGTCCTATTGTGAGTAGTACTCCTTTGGTGCCCCCCACTGTGCCTGTGTATTCTCTGTAACCTATAACTACAGTCATAGCCGAAATTGTTGGCACCCCTGAATGAAGTATTTAATCGCAGAAATTGATTGCAATTACACACGTCTCACATTATAAAGTAACATTATTTCCTTTGCGCGTTTTGGAACAACACGTTAAATAAAAAAAACAGAAAAAAGTCAAACGTGATCCAATTTCAGGCAAGACTCCAAAAATGGCCGGACAAAACTTAATATTTGCATGTACACCCTTCTGAAACAATAGCTGAAATCAGTCGCTTCCTATAACCATCAACAAGCGTCTTTCACCTCTCAACTGGAGTTTTGGACTCTTCTTCTTTTGCAAACGGCTCCAGGTCTTCCATCTTTAAAGGGTTTCCTCAGGTGTCCAACGGGATTTAGATCCAGACTCGGTGCTGGCCACTTCAGAACTCTCCAGTGCTTTGTTTCCATCCCTTACTGGGTGCTTTTTGGAAGTCATTGTTTGGGGTCGTCGTCCTGCTGGAAGACCCATGACCTAGGACGCAAACCCAGCTTTCTGACACTGGGCACTACATTGTTACCCAAAATCTTTGGTAATCTTTCATGATGCTTTGCACACAGTCAAGGCACAGCAGAGGCAGCAAAACAACCCCAAAACATCTTCCTCAACCATATTTGACTGTAGATACTGTGTTCTTTTCTTTGTAGGCCTCACCCCGTTTTTGGTAAACAGTCAAATGATGTGCTTTAAGCTCCATCTTGGTCTCGTCTGTCCACAAGACGTTTTGCCAGAACGATTTTATCTTACTCGCATACATTTTGACAAACTGCAGTCCAGCTTTTTTCTGTCTCTGTGTCCCCCTGGCTCTCCTGCCACAACGTTTCATTTCACTCAAACGTTGATAGATATTTCGCCTTGAGCCTGCAGGACAGCTTTGAATTTCTTTGGAACTTGAGTGAGCCACAGGCTATAAACTTCTTCGTTATGTTGCACACTGTGGACAATGGAATATTCTCTGGAAGATCTCTGGAGACGGACTTGTAACCTTGGGATTGCTGATATTTGTCCACAGTTTTGATTGTCAGGTCCTCAGAGAGTTCTCTTCTCCTCTTTATGTTCTCCGTGCTTAGTGGGGCACACACAGACGCACAATGCAAATATTAAGTCAACTTCTCTCCTTTGCATCCGGTTTCAGGGATTATTCGGGGATATTGCCCACACCCGCTACTTGCCAGCAATTTTTTTCCGGCCTATGTTTGGAGTCGTACAAAACGATATCAAGGTTGGCTTTTTCTTTTCCAGTTTTTGTATGTGTTGTCCCAATACACACGAAGGACATAAACATGTGTATGACAAAGCGTGTGCAATAACAATACATTTCTGTGAGAAATACATCGTCTGGAAAAATTTCAGGGGTGCCAACAATCTCGGTTTCATCTGGCTGATTTTCCGTGTTGGTCCCAACACCGTCTGTCAATGCGTTTTTGACTTCCATCAAACTGAGGCATCAGTTCCATCCTGTTTAGCATTGTGGTTCTCCCATAGATCATTTCTATAATTGTTTCCGTAAATGATTAAAGTAACAGATTTGCGTTCCGATGTATCTCTGTTGCGTTTACGACCTCGTTTTCCTCCGAAAACGATATTTACATGACAGTTTCCTAAATAGTCTGACTATGGTAATAGCCCATGGTAATGTCCAGTCAAACGCCCATTCCAGTTAACGCTGGCATTCCTATATCCTGCGTACAATGGCTTTCTCACTTCTCAAACAAGCTCTAGTGAAAAATATCTGCTTTTTGCTTCTAATATTCCAAATGTCACAAGACTGTTTTCCTACAGCTAAGTCCTTTCTGTTGACGTTCACTTGTTTCTTAATAAATCTCCTCATTCTCCATTGACATCCAACGCGATCTTTTGCGAGCGCCAAAGCAAATGCAAGAAAACTAACCGCAGGAAACCCAGCCGAAATAAGAATTCTAAATAAAGTCTTCACGAGACACACACTGCATTTAGCATTCTGACAAATCCCCTGCAAGGTCTGAATCACCACGGCGAATACTAAATCAACACAGAAGACTCCAGCCGTGCGCAGCTTCCTTCGAAGCCTTACCGCTGGGCCACCTAAAATCAACATTTAATTAAACAATTTTCATCTGAAAACCGGGGTGTTCACTTGATTAGGGAGGATTTCCTGGGTTCGTCTCCTGCATTTCATTTCATTAGGTATGACATTACAGCCACATGATTTATGAAGGAGCCCAGTGTGAGAGACGGGGGATATCTATTCTTCTCACGTGCTCAACGGGAAAAACAGGATTTAAATCAGCTTTCTGAGGATAGAAAAGTTTGGCTCCTTGCTGTGACCTGCTTATCTCAGACTGAAACATGCATTAAACTTTAATTCTCAGTCACCTCTTTTAAGGACTGACATGACAAACTAAAGTAGACATGCACCAAGGTTAAAATTCACCCAAAAGTATTTTGACACGCCTGTTGATCGAGTTCAACCATCCCAACCAAGCCCTCGCTAAAGGGTGCATAAAGTCATGTGAACAGCCATACAAACTCCATATATTACAATGTATAGAAAGGGATGTCCTGCCCCACTACAAGTGCTGAAGGATTTAAGATGTAAAACTAAGATGTTCTATCGCTTACTACAGGGATCCAAACTGCCCCTGGAGGCAACATTATCACACGAGCTGTGTCAGCGTCATTAAACGGGTTTCCATGGCCAAGCAGCAACACACAAGCCTAAAGTCGCTATGCTCCCTTATGCGGGTGTGAACGATTCGGACCCGATTCACAAAAGTAAAAAAATCGTTTACCTACTATCACTACTTACAAGTGCTGACATACGAACGCAGAGCAGGAACTAGGTATGCTGCACCCACTGGAGCAGCCACGCTGTGGGATTTTTACATAAAATAATTGATGCTAACTTCACAGCCTGTCACATCTAGAGACAAGCCCCAGAGTTTTCAGTCACAGCCAGATTTTGCAAACACTGGGATCTTGGATAGACACTATGTGCAAAGACTCCAAGGATTTCCTTTACGTCAAAACTTTTGGAAACACACACTTAAAATAATCATATTAATAATATATCTTTTTAAATCGGTAAATAAAACACTTGACAATCGCCAGAAGTGCAGGAATTTGGACAGTACAAATTTACAAAACAGTAATTGGCCCAAATCCATTGAGAAATAAATATATATATATATATATATATATATATAAACCTTTGATGGCAGTTACAGAGGTCAGGCATTTCCTGTAGTTTTTGACCAAGCTTGCACACACAGCAGGGATTTTGGGCCACTCCTCCATGGAGATCTTCTCCAGATCTCTTGCAGTCGCCCCGTCCCCTTTGCAGAAAAGCACCCCAAACTATGATGTTTCCACCCCCATGTTTCCGGGTTGGGTTTGTGTTCTTGGGGTTGTACTCCCCCTTCTTCTTGCTCCAAACACAGCTGACCACATGACCTTCTCCCATGCTTCCGCTGGATCATCTAGATGAGCATTGGTCAACTTCAAAACAGTCCTGGACGTTTGCTGGTGTAAGCAGGGGGACCCTGCAGGATTTGAATCCATGACAGTGTAGTGTGTTACTAACGGTCACCTTTGAGACTGTGGTCCCAGCACTCCTCAGGTCATTGACGAGTGGGGGAACGCCCCGCGCTCAAGGGCCCTTCCCAGTTTACGGCCAGATCTGGCTTCACACGGCTACCTCCTTAGCAGCGAAGCTTTCTGTCACAAACGGTGTAGTAAGGCGGAGGTGCGGGAATATCCAGGTTTATTTTAACTTAATAAACAGAACGAGACGGCAGGCGGGTAGGATCAAAAGCTGGAAGCGACGACAGAAGATCCTACCTTACCCGTGTCGAACACGAAGCAAAATCCAAATCATAAAGTGTAACAAAGAGGGCGTCGCACTGCATGAACGCGGCCGAAGCTTAGATGTAGTCCTCGCTGGTCCGGGACAGGTGTGCACAATCAAGGCTAGCCTGCGCTAGGGTATCCTAAAGCAAACCTATGATAGTTTTAATACATGGATAAATTGCTGTGGGAAGCCCTAACGTAAGCAGGTGGCAGAGTGTATTGTTCTTGATGAAAAATGGCCTAACCGAAATGACATATAATTGTGAGTCCATCTCTAATTTCACTACCACGTTCATTCAGTTAAATCCTAAGATGTACCTTGTTTCCTGTTGATCGAGTGTAAGAAGCATCCCTAACGGATGTAGCACATATTACTGTATTATATATTATTATTATATTATTATAATATTACATGTAACTGCCTTTGCTTGAACTTACCGTCCTCGCGTGCTCCGACCCAGGAACCCTCTGGACGCGTAGACGGGTGCATGTGTAGCGTCCGGAGCCCAGTAGAGAAAAAAAGGCTGCCGGGCTGCAGTTTGTTGAGCTATAAAGTCCAGTCCTTCCTGGAATCAGATTTGACATTACCGAAAAGCTACAGCTTAGGGAAAAAAATAGTAGTCAATTAAATAAGATTTCCAAAATAACCACAATAACCCTTTCAGATCCAAATGACTTAACGTTCCGGTTTATTTTCCAGGAAAAAAAAAAAAAAAAAAAAAAAGCAGCTTGTTTGCTGTCTATAGTTCACTCAAAACCAAGGCTACAAATAATAATAATAAATAATATTAATTAATTCCCTTATTCCACTTAATCCTTTACAGGGTCATGGGAGAGCCGGTGCCTAGTGTGTAGCATAGGGCACAAGGCAAGAGCTGAGATATAGCTCAGACTGTTTGTTCGGTATACCAACGCCTCTATTGACACAGCACCTTTCCTAATCTTAAGGTTAGACTAAAAAGTAGGACATCAGACAATAATTAAACAACAACAATTTTTCGCATTCACACACAAGGCTATAAAGCAGGAGACGGACAGGAGGAGGAGGAAACAGAAGTACAATCAGTATTTCCATAGCTTGGGGACTGCAGCACAGGAAGATCTGCCACCCACTGAGAAAAGTCTAGCATAGAGGACGATGAGAAGCCTGCCATCAGAGCTAAGAATGTGATGGGCTTTAAAACAAACATTTTACCTAGAGATTTTGCTAACAACCAGTGCACCTGTGGAACGTTCCAAACAGGTGGTTTTTTTTTTTACGTTCCTCAACTTTCCCAGTCTTTTGTTGCCCCTGGACCAACTCTTTTGGAACCTGTTCCAGGCACCAAATTCAAACGAGCTAATATTTGCAAAAAAAAAAACCAAACAAACAATGAAGTGTATCCGTTCGAACATCTAGTGGATTCAATCGAATATGGGTCGAAAAGGATTTGCAAATCATCGTATTCTGTTTTTATTTATGCTCTACGCAACGTCCCGACCTTACTGGAATTGGGGTTGAATCACATAGAAGCACTGCTTTTACCATTTACAGAATTTCAGAATGGCACAAGTCGTGCCGCCTTTCTATTGCTACTGCCAAGAAAGAGATTCTGTAGATTGGCCTATAATTTGCAATGCATGCTGAATCAAGGTCGAGTCCCTCAAAGCAGTTGTGACAGCAGCTGTTTTAAGGGCAGTGGGGACGCCGTTGGATGGCAAGCATATACGTATCCAATCAGATATAGAAGAAACGAGACATGCGCCCGTTTTTAGAAGGGTGGCATGGGCATTAGGAAGAGTTATTCTCTATTCCTGAGAGGAATCGGTCATACTGACACTAGTGCACATGCCATTGGGTAAGTGGGAGAAAGAGGACGTCAGAGAAACTGCATGGAAACGTCGGTATCGTACTTTTTTTTTGGCCCTTTTCTCCTAGAAGAAGGGTCAAAAGGTTTAACACCACTGAGAGGTTCGAGGAGTAGATAATGAGGGGGGATGCAGGAGTCTGTTTATTTTTTTACTACAAAGGGTTTCAGGTCTTCAATTGCTATTATTTTTAGCAGCAGAATTAGGAGTATTAGGAGCGAGCAGCATTTAGGGAATCCCTATACTTATGGATATGCTGGGTGTAGAGTATAGAGTGGAAAGTAAAACCTGCTTTCTTACGCAGGTGTTCAAGACGTCTGCCACCAGTGGCTTTCATCTTCCAAAGCTCATTTGTGCACCATGGGGAAGATGGGAGACAGGGGCCAGTCTGGTTTTTAGA
Organism: Parotocinclus haroldoi; assembly: GCA_034779995.1. NCBI lineage: Eukaryota > Metazoa > Chordata > Actinopteri > Siluriformes > Loricariidae > Parotocinclus > Parotocinclus haroldoi. The sequence goes on from JAUZST010088666.1 coordinate 13,318, forward strand.
AGGGGATCATTAGGATACCTCAGATGCTGATATTGTAGCGTGAAATCATAATGTAGGGGCAGAAAAACTCAGAGAAGTCAGGAAGAGGAGTCTGAAGAGAGACAGAAAACAGGTGAGGTTGATCCCGTGTCAGTTTATGGAAGGAGATGGCATTTTTATCCAGCAATCTAGGAGTTCAAGGTACTGAATTTATAAAGATTAAAACTCAGCAGCGAGTTAAAAGTACTTTGAGCTCATTCCTCTATACTGCTCAGCTTTAACTCTGGTGTGTCGGTGGGTTCCCTCGCTTAAATGTGTCCAAAATATTTTGCTTCTTCTTCCCAAATTGTTTTTTTTTAATTGTTTTCTGGGCTGCTCGTGTTCCACATAACTGGCAGCAACGTTCTTTATGGAGACACGGCAGCTTTCTCCTTGCCACCCTGCCACGCACACCACTGACGTCCAGTGTTCTCCTGACGGCAGACTCATGAACATGTGACAGATGTGCCAATGTGAAAAAGGTCTTTAGTTGCTTAGATGTTACCCTGGGTTCCTCTGTGACCTAGCAAATGACACTGCTCACAGAAATTTGGAATTTGGAAACCCCATAATCCCCCCCAGGACCTAAACGGATCCGGTACCATTTGGGTGGTGGATCATTCTCGGCATAAAGAGTGAGGAAACAAGGAAACAGTTATAATGTTAAGCCTGATCGGTGTATAACACAGTTAGAAATGTATTTTTAAAAACTCACCTGCAAATAAATCTGCGTGAGGTTCGATTCCCCCGTGTTCTTATTGATTTCAAACTCCTCAAAATATCTGAAAAACAAAACACCGGCGTTCAAGTTGTACTTTACGGGATGCTGCGTCTCTGACTGAAGGGCCAGTTAAAGAATTTGCGGCTCAAAACACTGATTAAGGACCGAATTTAGCGAGGCAGACTGTGAGAGTCTCTGAAGACCCCAGACTGTTTTATGAGCCCGAGTTGAAGCGTGTTGCTGTTTTGCCAGCTCTCATGCTCCGGCTGTTCCAGGTGTCCTGGCGCACTGTTGGCCCAACCTGCAGTCTCGTGGGTGTGCGCGCGTGTGTTTGCATTCCTGTTTTTGCACGTCTGGCCACGCTCAGGTACACTGTGCTCATTAAACTCACTGCTAGGCATTAAAGCAGCAGACCTGCTGAAACCAATGACCCCGTACGCACATAGGATTGGTTTGGGAGAACGAAAACAGAGAGAGAGGGAATACAGAAAGCACACGCACAAGTCGACATGTATATAAACAATTCATGACAGTCCATTCGCGTCTAAGCCATTAGGGTGTACAGTATGGGCGTACCTTCCGATCATTTCAGAGTTGTTATAGACAGGGATGTTGGGCCTGTCACTATTGTTGTAAGGTCCAAAGTGGCAGTTTGGAGAACCGAACCACTGGTCAAACCCACGTTTCAGAGGCAGGTACTCCTCTCGGTGTCCAAGATGCCTGGTGTGGGACACAAATTTGAAGTTGGTTCAGATAATAAGACCGCTTATTTTGTTATTCCAATTGTGACTGATTGTAACGAATCGACATATTGTTGATAACTAGACCGAAAAAAAATGGATTTGTCACTGCATAATACTCTATTCCATGGTTCCAATCTTTCTGGGCTTTGGCATTTCTTAGTCTTTTCACCCTGTTCCCTGTCCATAAAGTGGTCCTGCTACCCTTCCAAAAAGACCATTCCTGACCAAGCTTCTTCAGACTGTCGAAGGGTCAACTTGGCACCATGAAAAAGCTTCCAGATGTTGATATAACAAGTGTAAGGGGAGGTCACGCTAAATACCAGTCATTTACATTTACGGCATTTAGCAGACTTACAACTCGAACAGTCTTGGGGCTAAGGGCCTTGCTTAAGGACCCAAACTTGGCAGCTTGGCAGGTGGCAGAGGTGGGATTTGAACCCTGGACCATCAGGTCCAGAGTCCAGTACCTTGACCGCTAAGCTACCACATTCCCATGTCATTGTCATTTTGGTCTTCAGACTTTTTCTGTTGGGTTTTTAGATGAAAACGTTTTTAATAAACGTTTTCAATTTCCTGTATGTACTGGTAGTATACTATACCTCAATACTAAGACTTTTGCACAGCACTGTACATTGTAAATAGTAGCTATTTATAATTAATAGTCATGTACATTGGAAAGCCTTGTAAGCAAAACTCAGGAATGTTGTTCTCCGTCGGGAAAGCTGGTCGGGGTGTGCTGGTACAGTCACAGTACAATCTAGCTTTATAGCCACAGCTCTGACTAGTCGGTAACTCCCAACGTTTTTCTATACTACCGTACTACTTATTCTCTTTAATTAAGGCTCCAGGAGTTTCATTACCAGCTGGTGTTTGCTAGAAGAGTTCTGGGAGACCCGAGGACTCGTGCTGGCATACTGAACTGAATCAGAACACAAGATAACCTGAGCTTGTAAAGGACTGAATTAGTTTCACACTAAAAGCTCACCACTTGCCAACAATCTTGCTAGCATAGCCTTGTTTCTTGAGCATCTCAGGCAGCAGGATCTCGTCTTTCGGAATTCCTCCAACTATCTCTTGAGGGGTGTAGGCTGTGTGAGGAACATTACAACACATAGCAGGGTGAAACGATTAGCACAGATAGGAATCACGTAATGTCTGATAACTTTTTGCAGGTCGTACCGTTCCTGGCATGAGCGTTAGTGGTGTAGAATCCATTCCGAATTGGAAGACGACCCGTAAGAAGTGCGGCTCTCGCTGGAGATCATATGCAAAAGAACTATTTCAGTGGCGTTTCACAAAATCTAAACGTGTGATCCTAAAGCTGTAGAGATCTCTGCTCTAAATTCTAAAAGTTTTTAGCTCATTTCTAGCTTTTACTAGAAGTTCTGCTACCTTTTTACTTTTGGTTCACTAGTCAGAGAGACAGATAGTTACTTCATTGATCCCAAAGGAAATGAAGGAGCTGGTCTTAGCACTAAAGTTTACTGTAGGATCTCTTGTCCTCAGTGGGAAAGATTTGATGGTAAATTAGTGATGGCAGCAATGGGACTAATGACAGAAGAAAATCCTACTTTTAACATTCGAATCCTTTGATTCATGGACTTTGGTATCCTAGCGGTACTTGACTATTGACCAGAATGTCCAGGATTCAAATCCCACCTCTGCCAAGCTGCCCCCCTGTTGGGTACTTTTGGGGTAACCTTTTGGGAGTTCCTCTGTATAAGGGCATCTTTATGCAATAGATTACACTAATAAAAAGCATTTTTATCTTTCTCATGCTATTTCTATCTTTCTCAAATAGCAGTAGACAGACAGATGGACACTGTCATGGACAAGCGTTTTTTTCACCATCACTTCTGATTGTATCTATCGACATATTGCCGATAACTAGACCGAATAAATCTAATTTGGATTTGTCACTGCATAATACTCTATTCCATGGTTCCAATCTTTCTGGGCTTTGGCATATTTTAGTCTTTTCACCCTGTTCCCTGTCCATAAAGTGGTCCTGCTACCCTTCCAAAAAGACCATTCCTGACCAAGCTTCTTCAGACTGTATAAGGGTCAACTTGGCACCATGAAAAAGCTTCCAGATGTTGATATAACTCAAGTGTACGGGGAGGTCACACTAAATACCAGTCATTTACATTCACGGCATTTGGCAGACGCCCTTATCCAGAGCGACTTACAACTCGTACAGTCTTACAATCCGGGTAATCATGGGGTTAAGGGCCTTGCTCTGAGATCTGAAATCTTTGAGTTGATCTCCTGAGGAAAAGCTTTAAACCCTCTTTGTTTTGTGGAAAGATGTATTACGATCCTGAAAAACCATCATCACCACCCAACAGATTTATTATCAACTGAATGGGGAAGGTTTCTAAAATGTCCATGAAGACCTCTGAGTTGACTCCCCTGAGCCCTTACCTGACACGCAATCCTACATTGTTCCCATTTTGTTTATACCTGCACTAACTTTTTGGCACATCTGACTGGTTACATGTTTTGCCTTAAGCTGTGTTGCATTTCCTTTCAATAGCTTTAATAGAAAACTTTAAAACACGTTTGTTTCTTTCGATCAGCCAAGTCCAACAACTGGTTAGGGTCTGTAAGCTGCCGTTCGTAAACTTTGTTTAGACTTGTTTCGGTATTTGTGTTAGAAACGCAAGTTAGGAAATGTCCCCATTATTCTTCCTGAACGCTGGATGACCCCATAATTGTTCCTCTACCAGACTGGAGAAAAGTGCTCATTAAAATAATCAGAGCTGTGTAAAGTCAATAACTGCATGCGAGTTATTTCCATAAAAAGTGTAAAAGGCTCATCAAAAGGAAACACACACATGGAGAGCACAGTGGATTTGCGGAGTAGAAGTTAGGCAGCAGCATCCCCTCAGAAGCCATCAAATCTAGGTGTGGTGTTTCCTTAGAGGGCTGACCGAACACACCCAGATCGCCCCATCCCAGCTGAAACAGGAGACAATAAGAAGGGGAAGCATGAGATCTTAAACAGGGAAGGTTTTTAAATCCTCTAGGCAATTACAATTAGTTAAAAGTACAAACACCTTAGATTAGAGTCAAATTCAAGTTACCTCTGCTCAAGCTATCTTCACTTCAGTCTTACATAGTGTGTGATCAATGTTCCTAGCCAGTCTTCACTTCAAATTCAAGTTATCCAAGCTCCAACAACATCGAATAAATGCATAGAATCAGATCATCGCAGCTCAAGCTACCCATGTTTAGATCTTCTTCTTCTTCTTCTTCTTCTTCTGGCTGCTCGCCACAGCGGATTATCTGCCTCCATCTTACCCTATCCCCTGCCTCCACAACAACCATCTCCATGTCCATCTTCACTACATCCATGAACCTTCTCTGAGGTCTTCCTCTTCTCCTTCTGCCCGGCAGCTCCATCTCCAACGTTCTTTGTCCAATATATCCACTGCTCCTCCTTAACACATGTCCGATGATCTTCGCTTTTTAAGTTTCGTATAAACTCAAACATGTGTCCCTGATCAACCTTAGTGTCAAGTTACATAATCATCATTTATAGCTCAAGTAATCTAGGATTAGATTTTTACTACTTCAGCCTTTTATATGGACGTTCCTCTTGGACAATCTTCACTCCAGGTTTAAATGATCTTACCATTGGTCTACCTCAAAGTGTCTAGAGTTTTTGTAGACTTACATTAAGCATAAACAATGCTTTAGAATTTCACCTAGGGCTTCACTGCAAGTTCAAGTTCTGTAAATTCTCCAAGGCTGGGATTAGATGATCTTATATTCACATTCACGTCTTATCCAGAGCAACTAACAACCAACAGAGGCAGTTTGGAAGGAGGTGGGATTTGAACCCTTTAACGCATGGTCATTAGTCCAGTACTACTAACTACTAAGCACAACTACTACTAACTAGTACCTGAACCACTAGGCTACCACATTCCCAGACTGGCTAATCTTCCCCTCAGGCTTAAGATTTATATAGATTACCTTCTTGGGTAAACACTGGTCTAGGTTTGAATCATCATAAATTTGAAAGAGGAGGTTTTTTTTGTTTTTGTTTTCAAAGTTTTGAAAACTAAAGTTGCCTGGTTTTGCAAACTGAAGGTCAGGTTTAAACAGTTTAGGAGAAGCTGCTCCTAAACTCGCACAAGGTTGGATTTACCTAATCTTTGGCTTAACCAATCACTTCAGGCTCACATTATAAGTATAAAGCTGGTTTTAGAAATCTGGGCTTAAAGTAGCCTCACTTTAGGGTTAAGGGTCAAGTAAAGAAAACGTACGTAGCAGAATAACACACTACTATAAAGCAATATTAAAGCGTTTTAACATAATGTCGAATATTTTTAACTTACATCATCCATGAGCATTATAATAATGTTCGAAGCTGAAACATTCTGGCTCTTCACAGTGCACATAAAGCAGAAAAGCAAACCGTAAATAACCGCTATGTTCAGGAATTGCATCTTCACTGCCATTACAACAAGCGGCTGCAAACTTTAAGCGAGTACATGTGATGCGTCACGTGGACACAGATTAATTAAATCGACATTTGCTCCAAATGAATGTATACAAACGCCACAGACACACAAATTAAAACTAAGCGAGTAAATACAACTCTAACTGCGAAATGAGCTAAACGGATGCGTCAAAATAGTTTCACACACTACGTGACATCACGCCATCACGTGAACGTGGCAGACTTGTCACGTGATTAACATGGCGGTGTGTGTGGCTGTAATAGCGAAAGAGGTAAACGTGTAATATTGTTGTTTATTGACTAAAATTGAGATGTATTTGATTGTTATATGTTTGAATGCTATAGCGGGCAATCAAGTGGGTCTATGGTGGATAAACCGGCTTTAAATCTGCAGCAAGCTGCTACCTGCAGTTTGTTTATTAACGTTAGCGTAGCAGCTGTG
>JAUZST010088686.1:0-45741 GCA_034779995.1 Parotocinclus haroldoi
AGTCTGCACGTCCTCCCCGTGTCTGCGTGGGTTTACTCCGGGTACTCCGGTTTCCTCCCGCAGTCCAAAGACGTGCGCGTTAGGTTAATTGGTGTCCCTAAAGTGCCGTAGCGAGTGACGTTTTGTTGCCCTACGGCAGATTGGCGCCCCGTCTAAGGTTGTTCTTGCCCTTGCTCCCAGAGTTGGCGTGGATTAAGCGGAAGATAATGGCTGGATGAAGGAATTTTCAGTAACCTTCAACTGCTTGACCGCGTGGAATGGATCTTACCTGACGAACGCTAAGGAGATGACGTAATCCGCGTGCACGGCGATGAACCAGTCGCAGTCCTTGCTGTGCGGGTACGGATGAGGAAAGTTGGGCGACAGGATGAATCCAGAGGAGCCTGTGATGTTTCCCCCGCAAGGAGCTGAAAGACAAGAACTTCGTGACTAAACTGAGGCTCGCTTTAGGATTCCATGTCACGCAAAAAAATCAAAAATAAAAGGCTCCCTTTAGAAGCCGTATCCGTTTGTTTACCTCGGCACTGCATGTTACAGTTCAAGCCATCGACTTCATTTTGGAGTCAGCAAAACAAAAACTATCGATCTGACCCCCGGTCCATCCCACAACAAGCCGCCAGGCACTAACAACCCACACAGTAGCAATGATCTCGCTAGTGAGAGAACAGTGGAACTCTGAGCACTCGGCTGCCTACAAGACAAGTCTCAATTACAATAATATTGACAAGCCTTGTATCTTTCCCCATGACTGCCCCCACTCTGCTCAAACAGAACATTGCAAAGGAGGGCCAATATACGACCCAAAACTGTGCCTCGTGGGAAAATCTCCATCTGCTACGACGACACCTGGTTCTAAACTGTGCGAAGACTTCCTTACCATATATATTAAGCCGGCTCTGGCCACAGGCGCTTTTAGAAAGCGTGTTGGCTCCACTTACATGAACTCGACTTACAGATTCTAGCCCTTTCTTGTCTTATAAGGTATACTGACTCTGCCTAATCACTCTTTTTTTACAGGTTCTAGTACTTTCTTCACAGGTTCTAGTACTTTCTTCCCATATATAGTGTATTAACTTTGCCTACAGACACACTTCTCACAGGTTCTAGTACTTTCTTCCATTATATAGTGTGTTGACTCTGCCTACAGACACTCTCTTCACAGGTTCTAGTACTTTCTTCACAGGTTCTAGTACTTTCTTCCCTTATATAGTGTATTAACTTTGCCTACAGATACTCTTCTCAAAGGTTCTAGTACTTTCTTCCCTTTATATAGTGGGTTGACTCTGCCTACAGACACTCCCCTCACAGGTACTAGTACTTTCTTCCCTTATATATTGTATTAACTCTGCATACAGACACCCTCTTCACAGATTCTAGTGCTCTCTTCACAGGTTCTAGTACTTTCTTGCCTTATATAGTGTATTAACTTTGCCTACAGACACACTTCTCACAGGTTCTAGTACTCTCTTCGCAGGTTCTAGTACTTTCTTCCATTATATAGTGTATTAACTTTGCCTATAGACACACTTCTCACAGGTTCTAGTACTCTATTCACAGGTTCTAGTACTTTCTACCCTTATATAGTGTATTAACTTTGCCTACAAATACTCTCTTCACAGGTTCTAGTACTCTCTTCCCTTATATATAGTGTATTAACTCTGCCTGCAGATACTCGTCTTACAGGTTCTAGTACTTTTTTTCCTTTATATAGTGTGTGGACCAGGCCTACAAATACTCTTCTCACAGGTTCTAGTACTTGCTTCTATATGCAGTACTGGATCTAACCGTAGAGTTGACTACGGCTCTGCCTACAGGGGCTCTTCTCACTCCTTCCATGTGTCAGTACTTCCGTGCCTTTTGTACTATGCTGGGCGTGCGTACAGAAACCCGCCTCAGAGTTCTCACTATACTTCTTTACAGTGTATAGCACGCCGGCTTCAATCGTTCTGTTTCAAGGTTTCAAGCTCCATTCAAACTTCTTTAATGTTTGAATTCAACACCTCCATAGAGCTCATCGCACTCCTCGTCACCCAGCTCTCATGTGAAGACGCTTTAACAAATTTGAAAAAGAAAAAGATTTCAGGACCATAAACATGAAGAAAAGTATTAAACAGACACGTCTCGAACGAACCAGTGAATTACAATTTCTTTGCCTGCGTGTAAAATGATATATTATTTCCTATTAAGGGGTTTATTGTAGAATAAAATGATCTGCGAGTGTAATTCCATAAATATAATCACCACACTGCAGGGGCTGTGCCAGCCGATACCAAACCCGGGACTGGCAATTAGCTTTTATTAATAAATTGCAAATTCGTTCCAAACTCATTAGTAAGGTTTTCTTTGCTACTAACGCGTAATAACACCTCTTACCTGCGCGCGAGGAAAATGGATGTCACATCGAGTCAAATAAAAACGAGTGTTTTCTCAAGAAATCACTTTCACATTCCCAAATTTCGGGGGGGGTGCTTTGATGACTAAATAGTTTTGCAAACTGCAGCTGTTTGCAGAATAGGAGCAATTTCCCCGCGGCATTTAACATGGCCACGCTCGTCACATGCTCAGGAAATTCAGCGTCTCGATTCCGATCCGCGCTCAATCAGATATTTCTGTCAACAAGATTTATTATTACGAGACTTTTTTTTTTTTTCGAGCTTCTAAGAGACTGTGACAGGTGCGAAAAGCTTGAAATGAGGTGCTTTCATTCCCACTCAAAAGCTTTCGGATGGGAGTAGTGTCGATTGAAAAATCCTACCGATGCAGGTTGGAGGGCTGGGTTGCCAGTAGTATCGGTTTTCCACTTGAATGCAGGTGATTCGAGACTCGCCCTGGAGCTCGTACCCCGGGTCGCAGACGAAGGTCATGGTGTCGCCGGGCTCTTTGCCCTCGCCGCTCCGTGTGCCGTTCATGGGGGTGCCTGGGTCCCTGCAGGCCGTCGCTACGGAACCTGGCAGACGCGAAAAGCGGGCGTGAAACATGATACAAATCCGGCGTTGGAGCTGATGGTAAAAAGGTGCCCGACCTCACGTTTTAAAGATGTAATACCCAGATCTAAGCGAAAGCCTCTCTAATGGGCCTAGATGCCGTTCTATGGCCTCGGCATAGACGACCACGACTGGGGCCTTGGGAGTCTTTGGGATTCAGCACCTTAAAGATGCAGCCGTATTGTTTAGATCTAGAGTTCTAGATCTAGCCTGTTATTGGCTGCTTGAGAAACATCTACCCTGCCACTTGGACTCGAAAATGGACCATTTTTTCTTATACCATCCCTGCTTATCCGATCTGGAGTGGTTCCTCTTGAAAACGAGCCTGGCGCCGTCGCAGCCCGTAGTCGTGAGCTCGGAGTTTCTTTTCAATTCATGAGCACGGCCTCATTTTCGATTCAAGCAGCTTACTGGAGAAATCGATGGCGAATCCAGACTTGCTGATGTAGAAGTCCGTCTCGAACTGGATGGTCACGATGTTGAGAGTGCTGTGGATCCCGTCAGGCAGGAGCGAGCCGCTCACTTCTTTCAGGGGCATCTCGTTCTCGGGGTGGCCGTCCCAAACCTTGAGGATGTCGTGCGACGCTTCGGTGTCGAACGCGAGAAACTGGAGGCTAAAAAGGAGAAGGACGGTTCGGTTACATTGGGTTACATAAGAACACGACTCTAGCGGGTCAAGACGCCCCAAATCTGTTTCTCCCCCTCGTTCGGTTCGATGATGAATCGGGATCAGAAAGAAGAAAAGCGGACTGGGAGGCGAGCATCTCTTGAAAAAGCTATTTCTCACAAAAATGAGGAGATATTTCAAAATGGATATGGAGAAACTGTTCCGCTTAACAAGCTAAACAAAAAAAAAAAAAAAAAAAATGAAAAGTCAAAGAAAGTTGACGATCAAACAAACGAGATTCACGGGGCTGAACAGAAGCATCAAACTGGACCCCCATACTGACTGTTCAGTAGGGTGTATGGTCACCGAAGAGGGCCAAAACACCCTGCCAGAGACAGGATCAGATTGTCCAGCAGTTCTGGTGAGGTTTTTTTTTCCATATCCGTTTTGAAATATGAACACATTTCAAACGGGGAGCGGCGTATCGAATCCGAATGAGCAGGCAACACGAAAAGGTTGTGATTCAAGAAACGTCACCAAGCATTTGAAACGTAGAACCAACACGAAACAAGGGATGGTGAATAGTTCAATATTAAACAGCAAGCTTGAAATCGGTTGCGTAGGGGAAGAAAAAAAATCGTTCCGTTCTCAGTAGCCTGATTATAAATAATAAGCACCTTGAAAGAGTCCGGCATGATTGGTTTTCCGCTCAGAACTCTAAAACTCCTTGAAATAGTTTCTAAGACTGTCCCCCATGTGTTTTAGTGCCGTATTTCGGAATCCCGAATGGCTAACGTTTTTATGGTCGATTCGCATTAAGGCGTCTGAAAGAAAAAGCTTTCGGCTGGCGCCTCGTCAGAACGGTTTGTGGTGGCTAATTGCAGATTTGAAGACTTGCTGACTCAAAGCGCTGCCATTTCCTTCGCATAGCAAACATGTGATCCCTTTTTGCCTCGTTCCCACAGTGCGTGGGTCGGAAGGCTTTTTTTTTTTTTTTCCTCGTCCGGGCCGCTTTAATTACGGCTCTCGTTGCTATAAGCGTTGAAACGATTTCCCCTAATTGTAAGCGTGAACAGATTTTAGCCCTCATAACCTTACAGACGAAGGTCAATATTTCTGTCTTATCCATGCTGACACTGGGTAAAGTGCTGGACTATGGACCAGAAGGTCCAGTCCAGTCTCTTCCTGGTGAAAGAGAGCCTACTAAATAAAAAAGTTTCTCTCGGATAAAGACGGATACAGAGCTACGAGACGGTCGTCTGGGCAGGACCTGGGTTCAAACACTGGGCTGTGCTGTTCACTCGGTTACACAACTCGATGGACCCGCCTCCACCTCTGCCCAGTGATTTCCGAACCCCATCCAACCGTACCCGTGAAAAGTTGGCATGAATAAAACAGTTTTGCTCTGATTTACGGATTTCAAAGACACCCATTACGGCCCTAGCGAGACCAAGCCTTTAAGGCGACATTTTAATAACCACTTACTCTAACTTTTAGCACCGCTCCGAGGAAAGTTTGGCGGTCCGAATGTGACCTTCAGTACAGCCCGTCGTAATCCCCCTTCTTCTGGGTCAACACTTCTTCCCACTTGATAAACCTGAGTTAATTTCCTTTGAATTCCCTTTTAATCGCCGGACTCATCTGGGGCTTTGATACGCCTCAAATTCCCAGAAAGCACCAGCACTGCTGCGGTTACGCTCCAACACCAGACAGTAAGAGGGTTTGGCTCTTCCGACCGTACCTGACCGTGTTCCCTGGGTCCACCTCGATGGTCCACGTGCACCGGAGGTTGTTGTCGTAAGGGAATGGGTATCCGGGAGATAAAATCCTCCCCGACGATTCTCCCTTGAAAATTCCGCCGCATTCCGCTACAACAGAACAAGACGGTCCGTTATGAGGATCACGGTTACTGCCGAGGTCTGGAATACTCTTAACTTCAGCAGACACGGACTCAACAGAATTCGCTAAGGCGCTTCAGAGGAATCAGGCATTCGGATATAGAAGGACCTTAGGGGTTTTTAGGAACCGATATTCAATAAAGCTGCTGTCTGTGTTGGGTAGCGCTTAGCGCTTTCGCTTAGTAAGCAAAAGGTCTCCGGTTCGAGCCCAGGCCATAACACGCCAAGTTTTGGGACTGTGGTGGCGTCTGCTAGCTGGCTTAAATGTAAATAATAAGGTTATAAATGAGCAGTTGTTGTTTCTTAGTGAATCAGGTGTTGCACTAATGATGTCGACTGTGGACTTATCTTATTATTAATCAGACCCCGCTTAAAGCAGGTGTATTTCATACCGGAGCCATTTTTGCACGGCAGAGCAACACCTATTAAGCGCCTCACTTTGCATCCGCTGTTAATTAACGACGCGACTCTCTTTGCCAGCTAGCACTTCAGGCTCGTGGAGGTGCGCGGCCAACGCGTTCACGCTCAAGGCCAAACCAAGCGTGAACATAACCAGACTCGAGCAGTTAACGACTACTCCATGACACCTTTCACCGGCCGGCCACACGAAATGCTGTGACTGTAAGGGAGGCTCGGAGAGCAGGGTCAGGACACGTGACCATATCCCTGATTAAGGCACATTATGGCACCGGTTTAGAGCGCCAATAATTACAGACAGCGTCGATTCTGAAAATGCCACCGAGTCGGCCGAGCTCACGGCTGGAACGGAGGGGACATGGATTTCCTATATGGTTGCTTTCTTATGAAGTGCTGCTCACTTTTCTCAATTGCGTGACCACGTGAGACGGCAGCTGGAGACGCTAGGGCGTCTGATTAGGCCAAGTGTCTTAAAGGGATTTAAGATTGGTCACCAAGTCTTGCCCCACCATCTATCTTAATGAAATCAATCTTCTTTAACCTTTTAAAAGGGCGGGGGGGGGGGGTGAAGGGGGGGTGCTCGGCTGGGCGGCACTGCTGCCTCACAGCAAGAAGGGGCGGGTTCAATCCCAGGTTGGAGCGGCCTGGGATGTGTCTGTGTGGGTTTACTCCGGGTACTCCAGTTTCCTCCCACAGTCCAAAGACATGCGTGTTAGGTTAATTTATTATTTACATAATAATGTGTGTGTATATATATATATATATATGACTAGTCTTTAAGTAGTGTTTATATGGCTTAGGGGTTACATTGGTAAGTATTGCTTTTGCAATAAAGCTTGTTTTTTTTTTTTATTTATTTAGATTTCTATCCCGATGTCGCTCTTTAAAGATTGAGGTCAAATCTTGAGGCCTGATCAAAATATTTAGTTTCACACGACTCAAAATGGTAAAACCAGTCCGAACGGACGAGTTTCAGTCCAGTCATGGAGCCGTATTTGAAACGCAAACATGCATGTTGGATTAAAGAAGATCCTCTCGGTACGAACGTGAACATATCCGTGTCTCTGACTTGAACAAAAGTTTCAAAAGAAACCCCCAAACAAATCACTGATCGACACGAATAACTGTGTAAACAACAGCAGGTGCAAAGAACCACATTTGCTTCCAGTGTGAAGGCCGATCAGAGCTGGATTTTCACACAGCGGAAAGAATTTCGATCCGTTACAACCTAAATAGTTCGGTCAGGAAAAAGTCACTGTAAAAAAAGAAACATATATCCATCCATCCATTGATGTCTTCCGCTTAATCCGTACGGGGTTGTGGACCAACCGGTGCCCACCCGGCAACAACCCTAGACGGGCCGCCAATCCATCGTGGGGTACATACGCACAGTCACACATTAAGGGGCCTTTTAGAGACACCAATTAACCTAACGATCCAAACACGTCTTTGGACTGTGGGAGGAAACCGGAGTAGCCGGAGTAAACCCACGCAGACACGGGGAGGACATCCAGACTTCAGGGAGAAAGGACCCTGGTCCGCTCCAACCTGGAAAATGTCTAGACGGCACGGATTCCATTAAGCGGAAGCAAATGCACAAGGAGGCAGGCGGGGAACCAAAACGGGACCTGTGTGGCACCAGCCTGGCCTGCTACCTACCTGGGATCTTAGTGAATCAGTACCTTAGTATCTTTACACCAGACAGTGGGATTAATTGCGGCAGATCGCAGGTGCCTGATTCGCGGGAGAGCAGGCCGACTGACAGCGGAGTGCGGGACCAGAGCGGTATTCCAGAAGGAAGGCGCGAGAAGATAACGTGCGTACCTATGCAGGAGGGAAGCTGGTGGTCCCATGTTCTCCTCTCGCCCGTCATACACCTCAGGACGCCGCTGCCGTGCAGGGTGTAGCCCGGGTCACAGCGGTACGCCACGGTGCTGCCTGCGAAGTGACCCTGGTCGCTCACTTTGGAGCCGAACTGCGGGACGCCCGGCTCGTCACAGTGGGACAGTTCGAAGCCTGAAAAGAGAGGACGTTTGACGTTAACCGTGTTATCCCTGCCCACCCAAGCCTGGGATTCAAACCCGCTCCCACTGACCAGGCATGCCCTGAACGTTTTGTCTCCGGTTCTAGCATTAAGGGTTCTTGTTAGGAAAGCTCATTTCCGAGCTCGAGCTTGCCTCCTGCAGTTGTTGTCTAACCCGCTATCTGTGGCTTGTTATAACGAGGAACAATAAACGGAGCAAACGTAATCACCGTTGTTCTTCCATAGCAAAGGAGGAACTGTAATTAAGCGAAGCACAAATAATATTACTCACACCACTGCAAGTTAATCAGTTCGGAACAAGCGAGCGACACAGCTAATTAGCTCATTAAAAAGTGGGAACGAGACGAGCTCCACCAGGTCCATCAGGAGCGAATATCCCCGAGGAAACTGACTACGCAAACATACCAGAACGGTTTCCGGTGCATCCTGTCACTCGGCAACACTCGCAGGTTTTCTTTTGCCTTTTGGCAAACTGTTGCACGCTTGCAAGTTTAAGGCACTTGCCTTTTGTCAGCGAAAAACTTCACTGCGTTCGTTTGGAGGAGAGTCACTGCAATCAGCAGTCCTGGGTTGCTTTCGGAATACGTTCCCAAGCGAAACGCCACGGCGACCTTCAACCCGGAGGAACTTTTGGCTCCCGGATTTGCACCCTCAGCCAATTATTTTGCCGCAGTGACCTCTGAACAGCAAGTCCTTTGTTTTGGTTTTTCCAAAACAGCCATCCAATATCCATATAACAACATAAAAACGAAAGGCATGAGCGACAGGAGGCTGGATTAAGCAGATTGGTTGTATGATCTGTCAGTCGTAAGTGTATGAATATATACGGTGCTCCCTAAAACACTTGATTTGGTGTCGTTAAGCAAGATCATGAGAAAAGCAAATGGAAAGCCAAAGAAAGTTGTTCAAATCGGCTGCATGTTATGGTGACATGACGGACGAAACCGGGCCGGAGTGCCCCCATCGACGAGGTCTACGGTCACCCAAAAGGGCCAGAACACACTGACAGTGCTTTTATAACGGCGCGTTGCCTCAAAGCAGCTTTACAATCTTATGTGATCTTAGAAGGCCAATCCCAAATGGAGCAAGCCTAGGGCGACAGCGGCAAGGAAAAACTCCCTGAAAGTAGAAGGAAGAAACCTCGGGAGGAACCTAGACTCAAAAAAGGGACCCGCCCTCCATGGGTGGCTTAGATTAGGTTCATTAAGTAAACACTTAAAAGTGTATTAAAGTCATAGTCAAATGAAGTAAATAATATCTTTTCAATCAATAATAGTATTTAAGTTAGTAATAAAATAAGTAACAAAACAGATTTTTAAATCACTCTTAAACTCTTAGTGACTAAATGATGGAGCAGGGCATGGACAGGACCAGCTCATCCAGCAGTTCTTACGGGATCGTCGTCATGTCCGTGTTGAAAAATGACCTGGATGAAGGGTGCGTGCTAAACGTAAATGTAAAAATAACCACCAGGGTCAGAATGCTTGGGCAAAAGCACTGCAATTGACAAACCGAGCAGTGGCAAGGAGGAACTCCTTGAACGTTATAAGGAAGGCCCCGAGACTCCAAAAAGGGACCCATCCGTCTAGGGTTAGCTTGGGAACATCTAGTGTTTCCCCCCCCCCGAAATGAGCTGAAATTTGACCTTTTCTCTTTTGACCAACTACAAGCTTTCCAAGGTCCAACTATGAGATTTTGGTGTCGTTCCACGCTCCGATTGCTTGTCCAAACGCGGCGCCGTGCGGCTCTGTCCATGCAAGGCTGTACCAGAACCATCCAGGTGGTAAAGCAGCAGTCTGGTTTCTATTTAAAACCCGTCCACTCATCTCATCCAGATGGCCCGAATCTGTATTTGTACGACGACGGGTGCAGACGGGATGATTTCCGTCAAGTGCCTTCGCACGGTCAGGATGAAGAATCTGTCGTACCCGGCGATGAGACATAACGCCAGCCAGAGGCGTAACATTACTGACTGTACACTTGGCAGGTCGTCGTCACGGTGGCGAGGAATTTAAAGAAGCTGAGCTCCTCTGCGCGTTAGAACGCCGTTGCCGTGTCCCGTATGGCTTTAGAACCTTTTCGAATGCACGGCTTGCTTGGGACCGGGGGGGTTGGCGCAACGCTGCGTTTCACAGCTCATTTGTCACATTATTTTGCACGAGGGGAAGAAGATCGGCAATAGGATCGCCCCGATTTTCCCACTGAGCCCCAAAATATTAGGTTGTTTGTCAATAAGAAACAGATGTACAACACGACGCTCGGTGACTCACATTTTCCCCCAATGCAATGCATTACCTCACAAGTCACAACCGCAGCGCTTTCATTTGTACATATCAATGTCTCCCTCTATAGGGACCGAAGGCTGAAAATGAAGACAGAAGAGCTTTTAAATCCAGTCAGAGGTGGATAGAAAGGTACACAGAACAGCACGGGCAAAGCCCTGAAAACCTGTCAGAACACGGCGCAAAGAAATTCAACCCAAATAGGCCGGAGGCACACGAACGAGATCAGGCTGTGGCCCCCAAAACGGAACTCGATGCTTCGGTTTGGGGTCAAACATCAAATCAAATCAAAGCATCCACATAAAGGCCAGGGCTGAGAGTTTCTGAGCTACCCAGAGCATCACACACTCAGAATTATTTCTCGGCGTCTTTGTTGGAGCAGGTGGGGAAAAAAAAAAAATTCTCCTATAGGCTACACTGGCAAATACGTAGTGTGGCCTCCCCTTACGCTTGGGCATCTGGTAGCTTTTACCCTTTATGGACTGGTCACACTGAATGCTGAAAGGATTTTGTTCTTTTTTTAATCTCATGTACACACGTCCTACATTTTCGGAGAGTGGGAACGACTTGTGGTACATATGGCCATTGTGGTATTGCTATAAGAGCAAATCTAAGGGTGCCCTCAGACTTTTGCACAGTACTGCATTAACTGGATTAAACCAGGATTAAGACAAAGTAAACAAACAAAAAAATAAACTGTTCCCAGATCGCCAACATGCTGGAACGTCTTGCCAGTCTTTGTTTTGGTTTGAATAAAACGACGCCAGAATGCACCTAAAGAAAAATGAGGCAGCTGTAAAGACGGAGTGCTCACAGCAAATATTGATTTAATCTGTTTTTTTTTTTACTGCTGCCCTTTTATAGTGTGTGTGAGAAAGAGAGAGAGGTTGTGCGGTAATGCTCTTCTTTTTGCTCCGCAGTACAAAAACGATCTACGGCGGCTCAGATGGACCAATCTTAAGTTCACAGGTGGTGGATTTCATCATGCAAAAAGGGATTAAAACGTCATAGCAATAAGCAGGGGGGCACAAGGGGCACGGGGGGCGGCACAATCCCGGGTTCAATCCCAGGGTGGAGCGGCCTGGGTCCTTTCCCGTGTCTGCGTGGGTTTACTCCGGGTGCTCCCGTTTCCTCCTGCAGTCCAAAGGCGTGGGGGTCACGTTAATTGGTGTCTCTAAAGTGGCCCTTAGCGTGTGACCGCGCGAGTGTGTGCCCTAAGGCGGATTGGCACGCTGTCTAGGGTTGTTCCTGCCCAGAGTTGCACCGGCTAGCCCGCGACCCTGTGCGGATTAAGGGGAAGATGATGAAGCATGGCTTATTTTACCGTTCTTAAGGCGTGTGCCAATCTAAGCGGGAAGCAAAAAGATATTTGACAAACTGACCTCATGATCTTCTGCCAAGCTGCGCCAAAAGTCACCGGACTCGTTCGGCCGCTCGCGTTTGTCCTTTGACGCTGCGCCGCGCCGCCAACGGTGTATTCAACGTTCAGAAAGGGATGTCTGTATATTTCTGGGCACGTACCCTAGATGCAATATTTCATGGGCAGACAGTGAAAATCAAGCACTGCCGATGAAAAAAGCCGCCCTGGCATTCAGTCTGTCTTCACTCTAAAATCGAGCAGCGGCATCGTGTTATAACCGCATTTTCCTCAGAGCATCGTCTGCGCGCAGACGCGAGACGAATGGCGCACGTTACAAAGAAATCCCAACCTGTCCCGAGCCTGTGCAAGAGCCTCGCCTTTGAAGGGGACAAGCATCTCGGGCGCAGTGTAGAAATGCAAAAAGAAAAAAAAAGAGAGAGCAAAATGGACGTTGAGTGGTCCAGACAGAGCTCTGACCTTGATATAACACAAATTGGGAAACAGAGGCCCAAATCTGATCTGTACGGTCGCTCCTGAACTCGGCTAACCCCGCCCGGGAGAGGGGAGGGGGGGGGGTGTGATGTGGCTCAGGCTGCTTAGAACGAGCATCTTCTCAGGGACCGGTGGGAGAAACGATCAAAAGGGGAATGATATCAAACGCTAAGCGGCCGGATCTCCAGAACGGTCCGTTCGGCCGTTTCCGAACGGCGGCAGTCGTTAGCGGCGGGCGGACGACTGCTTCATGACCCTGTTTATCTCGTAATCACCGCGAGTCGTGCTGCCTTTGTTATTATGGTCTCGAGTAATACGATGCAAGCATCAGCCGGCTCGGCGGGTGGACCCGCAACGCTGAGCAAAGCGAGTTGGAAGCCAGACAGAAGAGTCGTATTACTGGAGAGTCGAGGCTGATAATGAAATGGATAAATTAATTTAGAAATGAAAATTAAGCGAGGTTACACGTTCAATTATGTGAAATGGAAGTGAGAGGCCGCGTAGAGTGAGCGTGGGTGGTGGAGAGGCAGCCAGCGCGAGAGCAGCGCGCGAGAGCGAGAGCGAGAGCGACTCATCATTCTAACCTCGCTGAACCCCATCAAGCCGTGCGTTAAGATTAAAGTTCAACAGGTTTGGTAATTGCTTTTTTTTTTCAACAGAAGCACCGCGTTATTTTTCATAAGGCTTATCTAACATTATCACTCAGATTCCCGAGCCAGGATCAGATCGCAGCCGGATCTAATGAACAGAAGCACATTCACAACGGTCCCAATTGACCCCAGATTAGGAATCTAGACTGGGAACCTAACGAACGAAGACCTTGTTTAGAACTCTGTAGAACGAGGCACGACATCAGGTGGGAAAATGCACCATCCGTTGTCTGATTGGAATCACTGGACTGACATGATCTGATTCAGAACATCAGCTTGAGTCAGCCTGGCTTACTGCTGTAGTTGAGCCTGAAGCCCTCGGCCGTGTCGTCCTGATCGGAGTAGAACTCCAGCCACAAGTGGTTCGAGGTACTGGTGAGCGTGACTCCCAGCAGGGAGGAACCGGAAAAAGCGCCGATGAGGTCAGCTGTGTTATCCGGCCCATCGTAGACCTGAAAAAGCAGAGAGGTGCGAGGTCGTTAGTAATTATATAGCTATTATAAACAGCTACGCTAAACTCGAAAGGCTAAACTCTCTGGGTGCTTTTTAGATTTTTTGAGATCCTTTAGCAGACGCCCTTATCCAGAGCGACTTACAATTAATACAGTCTTCATCAGAATCCAAGCAGTTCTGGTTTAAGGGCCTTGCTCAAGGACCCAACTGTGGCAGAGGTGGGATTTGAACCCTGGTCCGTGTGGTCCAGAGTCCAGTACCTTAACCCCTAGGCCACCCCAGTACCCGATTCCACTTAAATACTGATTTTTAAGCTTCTTAAATCGCAACATTAGCAGCGTTTTCTTATAAAAGAGGAAACCGAACGTCTTCTTCATGTCGGTCGTTTTGACCAGCTGTCATTCACAGCGATATTATCTATCAAAAGCTCTCGTCACTGCTGCCAATCCATTTCTCTTTGGAATGTGTCAGCAATTTCTACAATAAAACTCGAATCCTACATTTCACTCCAACACAAAGTACAATGAAATGCAAATCGTAAAAGCAGAACAACTCGATTCTCTCTTTTTTTTTTTTTTTCTTCCCACAACCGGGAGTTGATATCGGCGGAGTAAAGACGCTCTATTTACTGAAGTATTTCTACACTATTTGAGCGGTAGAACCTGCAGAACGTTCGGGTTTCATCGTAGGGCTCGAATGAATTCGGTCTAGAATGAAACTTTCACAAACAGAGAACACGACAGCGCAGATAAAAACCCGTCACGTCGCCGAGTAGAGACTCAGGCGGGCGTGGCTCTGGCCTTCCTTCTCGTTTTTGGTGAGTATTCATCCGCTGAGTAAATACAGATATTTACTGTAAATATTTTATGATTTGGAACATTCCTTTATTGTTAGGATTTGTAATGTATTTGTATAAATGTTGTGGGTTTTTTTTATGTAAAAGTTAACGTTAACGGTACCACACGTGAAGATCGAGTTCCGCAAAAACGGGCGAAGCAGCGAAAATCAGCGCTATTATTTTTGCCACGAATGTTTTTTGAAAACCAGAGTCCGCGAGGTGGCGAGGGAACGCTGTATTTATCAGGGCTGGCTCGATACTGTTTTTTAAATGCCCGATACCGATATTTACACCGCAAACTTGAATATCTGGCGATACCGATATCAGACCGATACTCTATTGCTATTACCTCTTGAAACAGCGGAGTTGCTTTTATTTTGATCATCCTTGGGCTTAAAGTAACTCCTCACAGCCGACATGACGAGCACACGGCTAGCTAAGTGCTAGTTTTAACTCGAGTTCCAGCTGTTGCTCACGTGACACGTCTCTGTTTGGGACGTGTCGTCCAAATGATAGTAAAGCTTAAACGAGATAGAAAAGATGTCGGATGAAACTTATTTTTCCTCGCGTCCGATCTCCGATCCAGTGATTTGGCCACATACCGGGCCGATACCGATACAGAATATGGTATCGGTACAGCCCTAAGATGTATGCTGGACAATGCTGGAAACCTCCTCACTCCCAGGTTCAGTAAAATGTTCACGTCTTTGGAAAGGCCTGACGTTGATGACGTTGACAGGGAAGGTGTTTCTGATGTTGATGTCTGTTTTGAACTTGAAGTTAAAACGCATTCTCCCTTCCTGTAGTCTCCTTGTGGATTATGCAAGGGTTTTTCTTCTCGAAAGACAGATTCTTCGACTCGAGGAAAACACACAAGCCCAGAACGCACTTAACGATTCTGACTGTGAGTTCAATCAGATGCAGAAGTTTACCTGGATGTTATTTTCCTTGGCGACGGAGTGCACTGACCCAGGGTCTGAAGTCAGACGGACACAGTGTGTGGTGTCTGAGGGAGGGGAGGCTGGTCAGGCCTGGCGTAACACCCAGGGCACAGATATTCCCACGTTTTGTGCTCTCCCAGATTTCAGGACCATGGCACCAGGGCTGTGGCACTTTTGATTTATGGCTTATAGAGAAAAAATAAATGCATTTTTGACCAAAAAAAAAAAACGTTGATCAGAATCCGGGTCTAAGAGCGGAAACATGAACTAGTGAACAACCAGATTAGGTTACGTGGTACACAAACCAACCTAATGCCTTCGAACAAAGGGTGTGGTTAAAGTAACTGTGAGACAGGTGAGAGGAATCAATACGCCAGTGATTGCCATCATCCGTGGGGTACAGGGCTGGGACGGGGAGGTGTGTTTAATTAATAAATGTTTATATTGGGGTGCCAACGGTGCATCAGATTAGTACAAAATAAATTGCGGAACTCATTTAAACATCATCTGTCCTCCTTTTCGCTCGATAGGTCTTTAATGCGCCTCGTATACTTTGCCTTTTGAATCCATTTCTCTGTTCGGCCCCTTACGACGCGTTCACGTTGACTGTTCACGTCCCGTTTTTGCCGCTCCGCTTCAGCCCTTGGCTCGAATTCTTCCGAATAGCTGCGCCCCAGGAGTCCGATTCCTTAGCTCAGCCTTACAGGTTCTTGACAGTTCGCCGTCCCTTAACGTACTACGTTTGTTAGAACCATAAATCGCTCGGACAGCAGCTCATTATTCCCTCCTTTCCCAGATTCCAGACCGAACTCAATTACGACTTCCTGGAGATCCACGACGGGCCGAACCTGCTGTCACCGCTCATCGCCTCTCTGAATGGGACCCAAGTGCCGCACTTCCTGTTCAGCAGTGCCAACTTCCTGTATCTGCTCTTCACCACGGACAGCAGTCGCTCCAACAGCGGCTTCAAGCTCTTCTACGAGCGTGAGTCTGGGCTTGGCCTACAGAGTGCGGTGCTTGGTTTACAGCCTGAATGATAAATGAGCTCTGGATGTTGAGACTCTCTCATGAGTCAGACTAATTGAAACGACTGAACCGATTAATTAATCAGCCGTTTACGTTTGCGAGAACTCGACAACAAAATCGGCGTAGTCAGATACAGTAGTCCAGTCCTGTCCACCCTGCTTATCGGGTCGAATTCAATACATCATGCTCAGGCTAATAGGGAGATGAAGAACGTTTCAAAGGTCACATATTTGATATTGAAATGCAGGCTTTACAGAAAACGTCGTCCCATGTAGACGCAGTTACCTGTCTCTCACCTGCAGTTTGATTCGATTTGCTAGGCGAGGAGGGGAGGGCGGAGCCAAGATTATCCACGTAGGGACTTTATTTTTCGGAACGTCCAAAACTGAGATAAAACGAGAAATGACGTATCCGATTTACCCCATTGCTTAAGGCTATGTCCTGAACGCGGCCACCAGTCCGGAAAGCCGCCATGTTGGATCAGGACCAAGTTTTTATTTTTATTTTTTTTTTTTTTTTAATCTGAAGGTGGTCGTGTAGGATATCAAAGAAGATCAGAATCGTCTCACAAATCGATTGGCTCGATCAGATTTGCAATATCTCTTCCGGTTCAAGAGTTATCGACACCAAGTTCTAAACATTCCTCGTTCATCACAGGTAAACCGAGGACGGAATCGCCGCTGGCGCCGCATCATAGCAACAGACTTCGAGAACCGACACCCAAATAGATCGCCAGTTTAACGCCGTCACCCCCCCCCCTCCCCAAACCCCTCCCCGAATTCCGAATTCAGAGAAACCGGGACTGGGAACGACAAGAAAGGTCTTCTGGAGGACGGCCGGCGACCACAAAACCCTCAGCAATGGTTTTGGGAGCCTTTCTGAAAAGCGCGTGCCGTGTGACTTTGGACTCACCCCGTATGACGGTATGCTGAGGAAAAACTCGGCTCAGGTTCCCCTAAAAGCACAGGTTAAGATTCCACAAAATATGCACGTCCTCGTTAAGGGACTCGCTACTTCCCATCAACTCCACAGCAGTCTGACTTGTTAGCTTAGCGGTGAGCTGTCGTAGCTTGGCAACGGCGCGACACGTCTGCGCTTTTGAAGTCCGTCTCAGACGGAGACCTTTGTAGTTACTGAAGCCTTCTAACACGGTGACTCATGAGAGAGCATAGGTTAGGCATCAGCTACCTTCAGTCTCGACTCTCCTCTCCTCTTTCTCTTGTACCTGAGCTGCTTTCTCTCCTCTCTTCTCTCACATCGTCTCTCTGCATCTCTGCCTTGCTCAATATTACCCTCTAAATCTCACTCCTCTTCCGCCATGCCTCTCTCTCTCTCTCTCTCTCTCTCTCTCTTTCTCCCTTCTTCTTAATATCCGTCTCTTAATTCAATCGGAGTGAGTCTTATACCGTAGTCGCCACTCTATTAATCCTGCCAGGCTGACAAAACATCATTTGCATGCACCCCCTCGCCCCGCGTTCTTATATATGTGACTCGTTGGGTTTGGGTCACATCTAAAATGCATAGCATTATAATCAGGAGAACGAAACCTTTAAGAGCCACGGCGTTGTGTGAAGACGGGGACTGAAAATGATCAGTGTCTGAAGATGCATAAATGTTTCTCTCCACACACAGGCTGGGATCCTCCGCCTCATGCCGCAGCAGGTCTGCGATAGTGCAGGGGTTTTTTTTTTTGTTTTTTTTTTTCAGCAAATATCTGGGTGACTTTGGGTTTTTCCTGAAGCTGGAGGGAGGTAATACAGTCCGTGTGTCTGTCTGGGGGAGGGGGGAGGGGAGAGGGGAGAGGGGAGAGGGTAAGGGTTCGTGGAATAAGAAGGATTCCTGTAACATTTTTCCCCGTAACGGTGAACAGGCGTTTCCCAAAACGTACAGACGTGTGCCGAGGCGCGCCGCGTTCGAGTTTCCCCGCTTTCAGTTTATAAACTCAACATGTAATTTGACCACGGGCGTCCAAGAGTAAAGTGCTGGTGTGTGTAATTACCATAGGATGCCCTGAAAAAGCTGTGATTAAATGTAATTAAAGGTGACGGCGTGCGGGAGCGTGCAGTCAGCCTGAGGTTTGATAGAGCAGATCTCTAATTCATTATTAAAACAGGGTTACAGGAGCACAGACCAACCAACCCATGAATAACATGCAATAGGTGCAGTGCCTGGAACTGCAGGATTTCATTCTTCTTTCCCACTTTGTGCCCGAACTTGGTATCTCCAGGTCCACGCCTTTTTTTGTTTTTGTTTTGTTTTGTTTTTTTGTTCACTATCTCTCAGCATAGATTCTGTAAAGACTCAGGGAATCGGGGAGATATGTTATCTTGGTGATTTTGACCGGGGCATGATTTCTGATTAGTTCTGAAACTGGTGATGGTGAGCGACCGGAGTGGTGCCTGACATGGCGCTCTCCTGTTGTAGCCCGTCTGACTCAAGGTTTTTGATTTAACACACCTCAGTCTGTGGACTCACAAGCGTGGTGCCTGACGTGGCGTTCCGCTGGTGTAGCCCATCTGACTAAAGGTCCTTATTTTAACGCACCTCTGTCTGTAGAGCTACCAGAGTGGTGCCTGACTCGGTGTTCTCCTGTTGTAGCCCATCTGACTCAAGGTTTTGACTTTAACACACCTCAGTCTGTGGACTCACAAGCGTGGTGCCTGACGTGGCGTTCTGCTGGTGTAGCCCATCTGACTCAAGGTCCCTATTTTACCGCACCCGCCGGCTCTAGAGCGACCAGAGTGGTGCCTGACATGGCGTTCTGCTGGTGTAGCCCATCTGACTCAAGGTCCTTATTTTGATGCCCCTCCGTCTCTGGATTTACCAGAGTTCTGCAAGTCAATGAAAACCTTGAGTCAGATGGGCTACGCCAGCAGAACACCATGTCAGGTCCCAATTCTGCCCACCGTTAAATCAGTCCATTACTCGGTCGCTGATCATCTCCTGTGTTCCTTCCAGGCGTCACTCTGGACACTCACTCCTGCCTGGACCCGGGAGTGCCAGTGAACGGAATGCGCTACGGTCAGGACCTGTCCATCGGGTCAGTGCTGACGTTCTCCTGTGATCCAGGCTACCGGCTGAGTCATGACGAGCCTCTGCTGTGCGAGAGGAACCACTGGTGGAGCCACCCCCTGCCTACGTGCGATGGTACGACCCGGTCATTACTCCCAGCAAGCCTGTTAACAAGGCCAATTAAAATGTCTTGCTTGTTTCCGTCCAAGTTTTTGTTGCTTCCTTGACCCGGACGGCTTGTCAGCGTGAGCCTCCGAATCCGTACAGGCGTCCGAGGTAGCGGTAGCGCTCGCGTGCTCCCCGAGCAGCCCCTATTGCAGCTCTGAGATACCAGGCTCATTCAGCTTTAATGACCTCATGTAATTATGCATGAATAAAATATGGGCAGTAATACTTTGGAGCGAATGGAACTGCACTGAAGGGCACCAAGTTGAGACTCTGGCGATGCATCGCTGCATGAAGCATCGCGCTGTTGTTGTTTTATTATTATTTGTGGCACAGTGTGTGTTTGTCTATTTACATGTGAACGGACATGGGTGGCTGTTTCCATGCTGCGTTTTTGTAGAGCAGGCCAGGATAAAATATATACAGCCGTGAGCGGAGACCCAGAGTCGGTAGGAGATGTAGAGCAATTTCTCGTGTGCGAATGTGTAATGGATGCAGAGGTTGGTAGAGGTTTTTGAGAAACAGGATGGCTTCGCGCTCGAATCACCATTTTCTTGTTGACAATGAGTGCCAAATTGGATCTAGAAATGGATTTTTGGCTCAGCTTGGCCCGACAGATTGGTCTGGAACCTAAACCAAAATAGCAACAACAGCAGACTTCATGGCCGTGGCACTAGCCCGAGCATTAGTTAAGTCAATTAAGACCACTAGTGATCCCACGGTAATTAGTGACACTCAAACAGGCAGCTTTGGAGTTTTTTTTTTTTGAATTTTTTTTTTTACCCACAATTCGAGCAAGTTAAGGTCCACTGACAGCTTGGCAACCTCCCATCTTCTGGTCATCAACCCAGTACCTTAAGTGCTGTTCGGCACAGTCCCCATCTGTCCATGTGGACATCCCTGACGATGATGGGACAAACCCTGACGATGTTCTCATCTGTCCTCAGCATGCCCTGGGGTTCAAAGCGGGGCAGTTGTTGCAACCCCAAATACAGAGAAGTGCATCGAGATTTTAGAGCAACACACCCCCCCCCATGGACATCCATGCATGTTTGAGTAAGGCAATGCAAAACCACATGCTGCACACATTTCAAAGGCATGGCTACAAAAGAGGAGCGTAATGGCCCTGCACTGGTTTGGAAATCACAACTTGGAAATTGAGAACACAAACAGTAACAAACGAAATGAAGTAAGAATCGTAAGAACAGTAAATAAACGCAGCATTCATTTCTCATCCTGTCCCAGCTTTTCCTGATTTGGGGTCGTTCCCGGACAGTGATACAGCAGCGCAGAATGCTCTCCCTGGAAACCCCCCCCCCCCAATCCCCCCCAAAGGGAACACGGTGAAGCTGGGCAAAGGGAATTTTTAGTTTGTTCAGCAAGGGTCCCTACAGCTCCCGCTATGGGGCGAGAACCGTGGAAAAGGTTACCCAGAGCACCGGTTAATTTAGTAGGTGTGTCAGAGCATGAAAACACACGAGCGTTCTGGATTTCGGCCCGCATTCATTCAGTAATAACGCTTTTGATAAGTGTCCTTGGTGTACCGCGGGAAATCGACTCGATTTACATAACAACGGATTTCTGTAACAGGTCGTGTTTCATTCGGGAACGAGACCCAACAGAGGGCTGAGGTGGGTTTCAGTTTGTAGGCCTTCATGATTTCTATGTTTATTATTCCATTAACGAGTCCGTGACAATAAAATTCGGTTCTTTGTTATAGCCGTGCCGTTTTAATTCCCCTTCCTGTCTGTGAGCCATCTACGTTGAGCTCATTCATAGCTAAAGAGCTTTATTTGGCCATTTTGGCAGAGCAGTGATACCTGGAAGGCGGTACAAATAAAAGATCGTCTTCAAACAGCAGTACCGTGACAACCTGGGTTTGGTCCATGCGAGTGATCAAGGTTTCATTGTAGTGCTACGTGTGAACATGCTCGCGAACAAATTTAATTCCGTTTCCTTTCACAACGCAGCGTTGTCTCAAAGCAGCTTTAAAATCCCAAATTGAGCAAGCCTAAGGCGACAGCGGCAAGAAAACGTTCCCTGAAAAGCAGAAGGGAGAAACCTTGGGAGGAACCAAGACTCAAAAAGGGAGCCGTCCTCCATGGGTGTTAATTAAGTAAACATTTAAAAGTGTATTAAAGTCATAGTAAAATGAGGTAACTAATATCATTTAAATCAATAGTAATATTTAAGTTAGTAATAAAATAAGGAACACAATAGATTGTAAAATCGGTCCTCTAGTGGGAGGTCCTTGGAGGAACATCGTCCCCTAACGACTGAATGATGGAGGGAGTTCCAGCACTCTGGTGGGACTGGTTATTATTGATGGAGACCAGTATAGGTGATGCCGAGCTGGAGGAACGTCTGAGTGTGTGGTGCTGGAACTGGTACATCTCTTCGGAGAGAAAAGAGAAAATGTAGTTACGTACGGGTTAGGAGCACAGAGTCTGTTATCAATCACTGCTGCCACGTGCAGCAAGAAGCTCCGGCAGCACTACTATAGCAGCGTAGCTAAAGGGAAAGAAGCAGAAGTTAACACAGTCAAAAGGCAAGAGCGTCACAGTCTAAATCTAACCCAAAGCCTGAGTTTTTAGCCTAGACTTAAAAATGTAAAAACTAAAGTTTATTATTATTAAGTTTATTCCATAGCTGGGGGGGGGGCAAGTATGAGAAAGCTGCTGTTACTTTTAAATTCTGCACCCTGTGATGCAATGTGTGTTGTGACATGTTCCTCTAGTGACGCGCAAAGCTCCTATGACTTGTCAGATTTGCCTTTGACCACGCGACTTAGAGCCTTGGGTGTGAAGTTCTCAGGTTGTTCGTCCAGGCCAACAAGCCTTGTGTGTCTGACCTGACCTTCTAACCTTAAAGAGTTGTCGAATTCGTGCGGCTCTTTATGCGGCTCGTCCATTATGTCGGAATAGGCCGTGCTCTTAATATCTATGCCCAAGATGTAATAAAAGTTCATAAATTAGACACTGATCCATGGACATGCTCCCAGGCTGCTCACTTTGTGCTCAACAATGCAATATCTGGGGCTGGGGCTCGGAACTGGGTAGTGTCTGACCTCTAACCAGTTGTTTCAGGTGCTTTCGTTATTAGACATTACTGAGCTCTAGGCGTTAATGTTGATTTGTTTTTGTCTTGTGTGTGTGTGTGTTCTAATAGGAATTCAGATACCGGGGTTGGACAGGAAAGCCATGTGCATTTAGTCATGCAAGCAAACTGACCCTTCCCCTCATTTATCCTTATAACGGACGGCCTCACGGACACATCCTGCCGTGCCATTCCAGCACCGATTACAATGCATCAAACGCAAAGAACAGCTTGGCATTAAACATAATTTACGCCCGTGTCCTTTTTCAGCTGCTCCTACGCGACTTGATTTAGGCCCTAAATGAGGATCTGACGTCCCCTGAAACAAAAGCAACGCAAATGACTTGGACATGATGAAACCCTGCTCAAGCGGCGCGACAGAGACACGTCAGCGCCACGTCGTCCCCGAACGCGATTCTGTCCGAAGAGCAAACCTTAATGTTTTCCTCATTACGGGCGAATCATTTGTTATTAAGTACACGCCACATGACATTTTCCACGACTTGTGGAAGAAGGTCAGTTTGTGAGCACGCGTGCGCCGTGTCGCCGCTTTCCCATCGCTCTCCGTGGCGGAATTCATTACCGAGCGTGCCTTTTCCATTCCAAATCTTCTATTACAGTCTTCAGTCTGTCAGACGATACAAACCCAGACGAGCACGGCAAAGCTCCGAAAACCCTCTTGTAAAGCCGATTTGATTACTCCCGTTAGCCCGAGCGCACTGTTCGGATCGCTAAATCATTTCCAGCTAAGTGTTATTAGGGATGGCGCAGAGAGACGTATTGATACTGGTGGACGTTATTATCACTGCTGGCAGAAGTAAATAAGATTTCTCACTTCTCACGCAGACCCAGGCTTTTTTTCCAAGCACGTTTGAGGAATGAGATTCATAGTAAACAGCGTTATAATATACAAACAGGGGCGAACGCCGTAATGGAATCGTGCAGTAACAGTAGGTTAAAAAGAAGAATGTAATAAGGATTCAGGCCATG
The DNA here is from genome assembly GCA_034779995.1 of Parotocinclus haroldoi. Classification (NCBI taxonomy): domain Eukaryota; kingdom Metazoa; phylum Chordata; class Actinopteri; order Siluriformes; family Loricariidae; genus Parotocinclus; species Parotocinclus haroldoi. The sequence goes on from JAUZST010088686.1 coordinate 23,256, forward strand.
TTTTACCATTTCAGAAGCGCTTGCTGGCTTAGGAGTCCAATAAAGAAGAGATAAAAGCATTTCCAGAGTCTGGAGGATCGAACCCGGGTCCATAAAGCTGTGCGACTCTACTCTGACGCCACAGTGGGACAGATCAGAATTCCGGTGAGTCCGGACAGTCATTCCTAATGCGGGCTGAGCAGCAGTGAGGGAGGATTAGAGTCAGCAGACCTCCGAAACGTTTGGGGTGGCATCTCTGTGGAAACGAAACTGCGAGGTGTCGCAACTGGTCCGGGCTTTCCTAAATAAATGGCCGTAGGTGGCTACAGGAGGACGTGACTGTGGTGTCGAAAACAAGTCAAGAAAACAAAGCAGAGACGTAGCCGTTTGCCGAATAGCCTTTTTAAAACGACCATTTGGAATGGTTGGAGTGTTTGGAGTGAGAGCTGTTCAGTTGACTATCTGGGTCACAAATCTGAATGGGGGACGCTCGCCGGACCGGGCGAATATCTCTGGGCACCAAGACGGCCAATCTTTTTTGTCAAACATCATTCTGAGTACGTACAAATGATCTCGGTTCTGTCGACTTAATTACAACCTAATTAATGTCACAACGGAGGGAGTCGCGTTAAGGAAATCCCAGCCGCTCCGTTTCTCCAGCAAATCCTGACACTTTAATAACAACTGAAGGGCCTATTATGGTTTTAAAAAAAAGCCAAAAGCCCATTAGTGTGAAGAGAAGATGAGAAAGTATTGTTATCATTGGAAATCTCTCGGCTTTCACGGACGAAAATGAAATCAACCTTTTTATGTCGACTTATCGAACCCATCTCAACCGGGTAAGGACATGTCGCAGGCCAGCCGGTGCCCACCCGGCAACTCTGAGCTCAAGAGCAGAAACAACCCTAGGTGAGCCACCTTAGAGGCCCCAATTAACCCAACACGCATGTCTTTGGACTGTAGGAGGAACCCGGAGTACCCGGGGTAAACCCACACAGACACGAGGAGGACGTGCCGACTCCACACAGAAAGGACCCAGGCCGCCCCGCCCTGGGACTGAACCGGGGACCTTCTCGCTGTGCGACCATACCAAGCGTCCCAAATTTCATACAACCAGGATTTGAACTCACAACCTTCAAGTTTCCCGATCTGGATCCCAAGCCATGAAGTCGTTGCAAAAAAACACGAATTGATGTTTAGCGTTGATTAAAAAAGGTAAACATATTAGAATTGTGCCACCCATGGACCTCCTGTGGGAACATTACTGTAAGTTTTGGAGCTTCAGCTTCACAGTAATAAATCAGACCCCAAACCCAGAGAGCTCATTCTCATTCCGATCTCACGCTGATGACGAAAGCCAGCTGCATTCGATTCAAGATTGATTTGTTTGGAGCAGCAGAGCAGCAGGGCAAAGATGGCAGTGGGTGTTCATCTACCTCGCTGCGACGCCACGGCCGACACGTTCCAGATGTTCCAGGAAATCCCACATCCAAGAGGGACGGCCCTGAGATTCCTAACGGATTTACTGATATGTGCTGATTGGAACCGAGGGCTAATGAAGTGGAAACAAAGGAGAGACTTTTTAAAAGAATCGGCAACGCGTTAGCGCTCCGTTAGCCTGCAGCGATCGTGGTAATGATGTAAGAAGTCATTAGTGTGCTGCAGGTGGCGTTGGTGCTGCACAGCCCCAGCGCCCGGGGGGACCAAGGATCAATCCTCTCCTCCGGTTAGTAAGGATGGGAGTGGCTCAGTGCTTAGAGGTCCGGCTGGTTAATATAGTGAGCTCAAATCTCAGGTTTAAATCCCAGGTCCTGCAAATCCTGACACACATTTCACCAATTATCTGAATCTGCAACGCAAACGGGTACGTGAATTTTACACAAAGTACGCCACGTCATTGTCATTGGATTTTATAAAAGGGAGGACGTGCCCTGCAGTGCCCCTAGTGGTCAAAACGTGCATTGTATCGCTGAAACTAAACGACAAAATCACCCAAATCTTAAGCGACCCTCCGGTGGACGACAGTGGCACTTTCTGAATGCGATCAAAGAAAAAGAAATTGTATTTAATTTTTTTTTATTTTTATTTTTTTTTTAACATGAAAGTAACGGGTGTCCAAATTGACATCGCGTGCAAAAGCTTTAGCGCCCTTTCGAAATGAAAACTGTAACCTCAGCAGGGAACTTGAAAAATGAAACGTTATTGCAAATATAACTCGGTGAGATAAACCACGATAACACATTCTCCTTGAGCAAAAGTTTAGGCACCTGCAGTCGCCGTGAGATGATTCCAGATTCCAGATGTTTCGGTAGGGTTTAAGATCTTAACCCGAGCTCTAGGATGTTCATTAAATGTCGAAATGCGCCCTAATTTTTTTAGTTTGTTCAGGAAATCACCTAAAGCGTATAGTTTAAAAATGCCTGTACTAGCCCAGTTTAAGGAGCTTTAATTGACTTCCCATTTTTCCTCGCGATACGTTTCGTATTTGCTTTAGAATTGCTTCATTATGCCGTTATAATGAGTGGAACCGGAACGCTTAATTATTGCTTACATTTCCATTTTTATTACGTACACATTTCAGAGGCGAACTGCGTTTAAATGAGATGCTTCATAAAACAGTGCAGGCGAGCCGTAAGTCTTTTGCCCTCCACCTCGTACATTTTCGTTTCGATACGCCGCTGTGTTCCTGATCTTCACTCATTATCGGGGAACAAAGAAAGAGGTGGAACAAGACCGTTCATCCTGTACCATCACCTACACCGAGTGGCTTCCTGCCCAGTGCGTGTGGAGGACACGACGATGCAGGCGTTCGAAACACAAAAACCCCAGTGAGCTTCAAACAATTTGCTGAGCTAAACTGGTCCAGTCAGAGCTAGTTAATTCAATCTAAATGAGTTATTCGAATATTATTTTCCTTACATCATTAAATTGGCTTTCATTAAACCAATCGTCTCAAGATCCCCACTTATCGTTCGGGGTCGACAGGCCGTAAATAGGAGCAGGCTGAGCTTCATGCAGGACTCGGGGAGATGGTGCTGTGTAAAAGGTTCCCGAAGAGGGAATCCCAACCTTTTACCTTGGAGCTCCCCCTCTGAGTAGCTCATAAAAGCTGCACACACCGATCAAAAGAATGCAGCGATTCACTGCAAATCTTTTTGGGGTTCATTTAGGAGGCTTTTTTTTTTTTTTTTTCATTTCCCCTGTGGTTACTTTTGGATTTATTCTTCATCCTGGTTCCAATTTAGCTACGAATCATGAAGCACAAGTTGGGCGTTTTCCTTTGCAGGAGCAGTGCACCAAGTCTTACAATTCTCAAAATAATCGGTATGTGAAATAAGTGCCTACTCTTTTGACATGAAGGCACCCGCTTTAGATTTTTTTTTGGCCTCTGAGTCCTCTTTGAACTTGATTTGAGTTTGTTTGTGTGCTTCTGAAAAATGTTTTTAAAAATCCTGCTTGCTACCTCGCGTATCGCTCACCATCGATCCGGTCCGCGCCACCCTCGCATACTTCGTTTGAAAAAAAATTCAAAAATTCAGCGTTTTTGGGTTGAAAAGAAACGGATATTCCTTTGTTTTGCTATTCGTTTTGCATTAAAAGTGTTCATTAAATCATAAGCAAAAATGTACCTTACTTATGTAATACTTAGTTCTTTTTATCTCTTACCAAATACTGGTGTTTGATGATGATGTTCACTAGGACGGACAATAAATGCTAACATTGTATGTAAATACATTTTTTCTGACACATACAGAAAATTCTGTACTTGTTATAACAGAACGGACGAGCACAGATTAATGAGCTGCTGCAGAGCCCTTTAGAGGTGTCCACGCTGCCGAATTAATCAAGCCGCCAGCAAATAAATTATAGGAGGCGTTTTGTATTTAATGCACAGGAAAGATACGGCATCAGGGTTAAACCGGAGGCTGGTGATGCACTTAATCATTAACAGCGTTCATTAGCGCGAGACGCGAATTAATGAGGAAAAGCAAAGGTGCTGTTTTAAGAGGGTTTCCAGTTTGCTGTACGGTCCAAAGTTTGGTGCAGTCGGAATAAATCATCCTCAGCTTTCTTTTTTTTTTTTTTTTAATGTGTTGTTTGTTAACAACGGTTACGGTTTGGCCAACTCTGATGGAGATCTGACCTCACCAGAGGTGGGATACAGACCCCGCACTATAAATCAGCACTTTAAAAATCAAACTAGCCCAGTTCGTACTCCGCCTCCGGGGGAGATGTAGCCTGTCAGCAACCCGGCTGTGTTCGAATCCAGATTCTAGCTCTAGCTCTCCAGCATTTCTGGTCCCCAGGGTTACTTGGCACAGACCCAGGGTGCCCCCGTAACATAATACTCATCATTTTGGCCAGTTGGCAAACTATCTGCCTGTATAGCTCATCAGTCAGGCTGTCAGGGGAGTTCTTGTTTTCTGCCTAATTATATGTTGAGTTTCCTTTTCCCTGATCATTTCTAGATATTTGTTTTTTTTCATTCAACATTCAACAAACTTGCTCCTACACCGTAGTTACAAATGTTATCTCTTGGCAGAACGTCTAGCATAGGCAAACAATCCTCCCTGCACTTCTCAAAGGTTTTGAGATTTAAAAAAAAGGTTTGTGCACTGTGCTATAGTGGCGAATATGAGAGACCTTACATGAGAGACGAGGTGTGGCTTCCTCAAGCCGACAGGAGGCACTGAGGTGAGGGAGGATAGGGTCGTCGGATGTGGTCCGAATAGAAGCGCGAGTACTGTACCTGAACAGCTCGGAGATTAAACAGAATATGTAGTTACATGCAGTTGAGGATACAATCTATAAAAAAAAACGTCAAGAACACAGTTCTACTATTAAGTGTAGCATGAGAGCGGAGCTAAGAAGCAACGAACCAGAGGGCAACGCGGCCAAGACGGCTCATATGAGACGTCAGACGGGACCCGCCTCCCACACATTCGCCTGGAAAAGCTGCATGACATCTTACGACTGGCAGGTCTGACGGAACAGCCAGGTCAGAGCTTCCAGACGGATGGAGAAGGGAACTTGTCTAGATGGATGGCGCGAGGTCAGGGGGCAAACGAGACCTTGCAAAGACCAACGTTAATGAACTTCTGGTGGTTTTAAGCAAGAACAGAGAGGAGATTGTGAAATGGCATAAGCATCATGTTTATTCCTTTCAGGATGCCTGTAGGGGCTCAGTGAGCACCAGCTGGCTTCTAAAAAAAAAACATTTTTACTGTCTGAATGTGTTACTCATACAATATTATAGTGTACTTATGATGATGATTATTATTATTATGCATTGTTTTCTTTGGCTTGTGCACTACGTCACCCATAATGCATTGCAAATCTAGCCTACAACCCATGCCTCCACTAAACGTCACCGTTAAAACCGTCACTATACTTTTGTATGATATTCATTACCCTTTAGCCACTTTTCATCTCGAGTTGACGGCAGTTAAGGGCATTCTGGTCGCCCTTAGCACCCTCCAAATACTTGGGACGTTTTTCTCCAAAAGATATTGAACACTATAAAATTTAAAAGTCCCTCCCTTGATTTGTGAATAAAACACTACCATACTTCTATTTGACGCCTTGCTCACCTTATTTAGGACAGCTTTAAATATAATTTCTCGGACAATATTTATTCAGGGAATGTCTCTTTAGACCGTTGCTATACACTTTAATTAGATGAATTCATTTGAGCAATTCGTTTAACTCTAACGTATAACGGCTAGGCTGCCCAAGCGGGTCGGCCCCATTTTCAAGTCTTGGTTCTAACGAGGTTTCGTCCTTATCACGTTCAGGGAGTTTTTCTGCCACTGTCGCCCCAAGCTTGCTCAGTTCTGGACTGGCTCTGTAATTCAGACGAAACGAAAATGTTAAGGCTGCCGAAAAAAAATGCTGCATTGTGAAAAGGAATAACAGGAAAAGGAATAAATCTGACTTTGACATTTGACTTTAAGCCCTTAGTCTTTGAAGACCTGTTAGCTTTGAGCTAGGGTTTGCCTTAGCCACTTGTTGGCCCTTTCTAATATCCTCAGTGCCTGTGGGTTTCGAGTCAAAGTCGATGAGGTGAGAATGTTTCGGGATCAAAAAGAAACGCCTGCTTGTTGTGAAACTGAAATGCCAGTTTTCTCGTTCCGCAGAACAACCGAACTTGTGGCACTTCCATATCAGAGTGTGTGTGTGTGTGTTTATGCAGTGTTCAAGAAGAAACCCTATAGATTTTATAGCGTCTAATAGAGCTGCTCTGTTTATTGTTTTCAAACGATTTGCATGGCGAGTTAATTTTTAGAGCGGGGAGTATCAGGTGTCGGCCCGGTCAATATATATTTCTCCAATAATATTTTCCATGCCGGTGGACACTGACCATGCTCGGGGTGTATCTCGGGGTTTTATACACTTCACGCTTTGTTGTCAGAGCCATAACCGTTTTTATCTATCTGAAGCAGCCTGGTTTGTTCCTCAAGCCTCCTCTCACCTGACTGACCCGGCACTTCTGTTTAGTACACACTTCATCTCAGACATGAACCCATCACAAAGCTTTACATGCGGAATTAAAGACATAAAAGCAGACCCCGTGCTGTCAAAGTCAAAGCCCGATTTATTTCTATGACGCTTTTTAAAGGGCAAATGGACCATCGGCTCAAAGCAGCGTCACAACGTTCTAAATATCTCCTATGATCTAGGCCTAGAGAACGAAACAGCGGGCGACACTGGCAAGGGAAAAACTACCAAATGACCAACCTACCCATCAAGCAGCCTAAATGATGCCTCGTTCGAGTCGTAATAGTTTTTGCGAGCGGTTTAGTAATAAATAAGAGTAATGGTTTACATGAGCATATAAAAATATAATTTGAATATTCAAAATTTTATGTAGACTAATACATTCGGTTTGTACGTAATGTTATGAGAAGAATATGAAAGTAAAGCGTTAGTTGTGTGAATTAAAAAAAACAAACAAAAAAAAAAAACAGTATTTCGGGGTTTATGCTTGTTTTTTGGTTTTTGGTGCGTGAACTTTGAACGTTTCGTGGAAAGAAATTCGAACACAATTAGAGGTTTGTGCATCTGAAACTCGTACAGATTCTTTTTGCCATTTTGGGGGGGGGGGGGGATTTTGGTCACTGCAGACAGTAGGAAAGCATATTTTTATCCGAACGTTACACTTTATTTAGAGGCTTAAATGTCACCGAGAGTGCATAGAATACCAAAACAGATTCAGGTTTGTTAGTAAGGAGTGTCGAATTGGGTATTCTGGACATTTCTGGAGCTCTACATGTATAGATATCCTGTTCTAAAAGGTTTTTTTTTTTTTAACACCGGTGTGGCTGTGTGGTATTTGGGGAATGTGACTGGCCGGGGCAGGTTATCTTACTTGTGGCAGGTCTGTCAACAGGTTTCATCAGGCTACAGGTCTATTGGCGCTTATCGCACCTCAGGCGGACGGTTCTCCACGGTGGCTGTCCGTTGGTAATTACAGCCTCAACCCCCCTGTGATTTATTTAATATAAGCTCATGCTAAGACTCCATCACAGTCCGGACCACCTGGTACTCCGCTTAATAGACATCCACTGTTAGACAGGTACATGCGGGCTAACCTCCAGACAAAGGCGGGCCAAAAGGCCACAGGGGGAGTGCACTCAATTTCTCGGTCGACTCAGCCGTCTGGAAGATCCATCTCCAACGCTTTGGGTAAAGGGAGATAATTAAGGGCAGAAGCGCCACGCTCTCCTGGGCTGTCAGCATTAGCTGGGCATGAGGCCCTGCTGGTGCTAATTTACCTGCGTGCAGTCAGACCGCTGCTTCAGAACCAGTCGGCGCGGTTCCACGTCAGCCAGGCAGCTGCGTGTGTTCGGATAATTAGTCCTAGGCAGATTCCGTAGAGGGTCACGGTTACTGCATGCACGAGAGGTAGCAATGCAGAACGTTTAAAGTGCTCCAAAAAGCCGCCGGGTGCATACAGACCCAATAAAGGTGAGCCGTGATGAAGACGTGCAGGCGTACCAGAAACCATCAGCGGCCGCGTGACGCCGGATTAGGTTCGTAAATATGAATAACGGGCTTGTGCTGAAGCCAAGGTTTCATATTAATGAAAGCTGGAACCATGAATCAAAGTGATGGGATTTAACGAAGGGTGCTTTAGGGTCCCAGTGGGCACCCCGGGACATTGTATGGGAAAAGAGAAAGTGGGTGGAGCTAGGAGAGACCTTTTGTGCTGTTCAGTGGGGCGATCCGGTTAAGAGTCGGGTCTCTGTTTTTGCCTGGAGAAGCGTTACCTAAGTGATGATCAGTAACGATGATTCCCAGGCGAACAGAGAACCGTGTGCCACCATGCAAAAACAAAAATAATGCCACAAAAGGAATGGCAGGGTTCAATTATAGCCAGGTGAAAGATCGGTCTGCTCAATTACCGGCCATTTCAGTCCGATCTGTTAAACGACTCCTTCAGCTTTGTTGAACAAATGTACAGCCTCAACCAGACTCCCGAAATCGCTGCCGTTTGTAAGGGAGGGAGTCTTCCCGATTCAAACGATGACACTCAGGGCCTCGCCAGAGCTCTTCCAGTGGGTGGGCATATGGTTTACCTGGGGGGGGGGGACGTGACCAGACGCACAAGCGAGCCACTGTGCAAGAAGTGAATCAAGCATGAACAAATGACTCGCTGGTTCAAACAGGGATCTTCTGAATCTCCTTCACACCCAGACGGTTCACCGATTCAAAAACGGTCAGGAGCAAATCTACGTCCCGAGCAAAGGATTCTCTGATTCAAAGCCTGTTCTGATCAGAAAACAGGATCTTTATTCCGTTCCTTGCTGTCTCGACGGACAGGCTGCGCCTTTTGTACGTCTGCAGCGCCGCTTAAAAAAAAAAATCCGTGCTCGCTTTCCTGAAGCTTCTTACCCACCCCAGCATGGAAGCTGGGTCCAAAATCAGGGCAAGCCAAAAAATCCGAAGCCCCGGAGAGCACAAAGGACACATCATCATCACCAGGCACAGGCTTTGGAGCTGAACCGCAGCTAATGAAAGTCATAAATTATAAATCAGCCACATCATTTAGGGTTGAATATGGTGATGGCGAAAGAGCAGGAGCATCACAGAGTGCACAATGCAGCGAGCGTCTGAAGGGCTGATGCTGCTAATTAGAGGCCAAAAAAATGCACTTTGAGCTATTACTCTGAGCTGTGCTTCCCAGGAAAATGGAATCAGGCATAATTCAGCAGCACTGCAAAAGCTTTAAAAGCAGGCAGACGTACGTCCTAGGCAAGCTGAAATAAACTCACAAGGTTTGGTGGATCAGGTCAGACTGATTAATTCAGAAAACTTTAAATTCATCGACTCGCTTAAAAGGTAAGTGCCCAAAGAGGTTTGGGTCCACTAAGGTTTCCCAAAATTAACTCTCAACCCTCTGGTTATCTTACACTTTGGAGTTAACACCATAAACTCCAAAACGCTTCAAAGCGAGGTATAAGACGTATTGTAGCCACATGTAAATTACATTTACAACTTTTTTAGCAGACTCCCTTATCCAGAGCGACTTCCAACTCATACAGTCTTACAATCCAAGCAATCATGGCCTAAGGGCCCAACTGTGGCAACATGGCATCCTGTGGAGGTTGGATTTGAACCCTGGACCATCAGGTCCACAGTCCAGCACTTTAACCGCTGTACAGCGTTCCCTCGCCACTTCGCGGTTCACGTTTCGCGGACTCGGTGCATCGCGGGTTTTCGAAAAATATGAATGGAAAAAAAAAAAAATCACGGATTTTCGCTGTTTCACTTTTTTTTTTTTTTTTTTTTTATTCGAATTTAAAAAAAATATGAATTCTAACCATAAAGGACTGTTCTAAATCATAAAATATTACAATTTACACTAAAGTAGCGTATGTACTCAGCGGATGAATACTCACCAAAAACGGGAAGGAAGACCAGATCCACGCCCGCCTGAGTCTCTACTCGCCGACGTGACGGGTTTTTATCTGCCCTGTCGTGTTCTCTGTTTGTGAAAGTTTCATTCTAGACCGAATTCATTCCCTTACAATGAAACCCGAACGTTCTGCAGGTTCTACCGCTCAAATAGTGTGGAAATACTTCAATAAATAGAGCGTATTTACTCCGTGGATTTTCGTTTATGGCGGGTGGTCCTGGTCCTGAATGGCCTACAAACATTAACGGGAAAAAAGATTGTAACCAACAAGGCAGTTTTTGATTTATGACCTATTTAAAACCATTTGTATATCAGAATTCATTATAATCGCCATGTTCAGCATTTAACACCTGCCCTCGAAACATGAATGAGCAAACCTGGTGTGTGTTCTTGGCTTGGTTTGGAAATGTAAAAAAAAAAAAAAAAAAAAAAAACCAAGCTTGGACGAGCGAAGCAGCCGAAATGTTTCACCCTTCTAACGTCGAGAGTTCGTTATCGCATAATTAGGGCTGATTCGCGGCTTGACAGGGACAGAATATGCACAGTACGTTTAAAGACTACTTCGGAAAGGCAGCACGAGCTGAATTTCTAATACCTCGCACCGTCTCATCTGCATTGCACCTCCGCGCTTTTAATCTATATTTAATTACTCCGGTGAATCATGCAGTTCGTAATTTTCCGTCTAGCCCCCGTACGGATGAATTGCTGCCCTCCGTGGCGACTCAGGAAAACAAAGACTGCACTCGTGAAAAGATAATTTCATAAAGACAGACGGAATAATAAAGTAGCCTGATTTTCATAATACAGATATTAAATTGGAGCTGAGGGAAATTTTTCTCCGTGTCGGCTTTCCTCTCGCTTAGTTATGGAGAAGCTGAGGCGTAGCTTTATTGAGTCATGACTGCAATTTGCGCAACAGGATTAACCTTTGCCAAACACTCAAAACACTCTCGTGCGCGCTCTTTCGCCCGGCCAGAGGAAAGGAAACACTAATGGTTGTTAATAAGCTAATTAACCCTTTCAGGACCGACAGGTTTGGAGTAATATGTCCCTTGGTACTTAAAGGGTTAAACAATGGTCTCGCTGCCATGAAACATTGGTACAGTGCACAGCGTTCATAACTTTTGCCATTAATAGGAAAGCGATACCCAGTGCCACCTGGCCATACTGGGTACGGAATCCCAATCTACAGGCTGCCCATCCCGGGAGAAAATGTACTGTCAAATTTCGTGGTAAAACTGTAAATTGATTGGCAGTTTTATTGCGATCTTTCACAGTTTGACCGCAAAGTTCCCAGCTCTACTACGAAATGGCAATTTGGCCACGTCATGGTTCCACTGTCAACATTTACTGTCAAAGTTCACAGGACATTTTTAACCTAGGAGTTCACAGTCAGTCAAGTTTACAATTGTACTGTGAGACCCGACCGTGGAACCATAAATGTATAGTAGAGCTGTGAACTTTATGGTCAAACTGTGAAAGATCACATTAAAACTGTCAATCAACTTGCAGTTTTACTTGTGAAATTGCACGGTACCTACCCCCCCCCCATCCCCCCACTCTAAAGATTAAAACATTCGCTAAGATAAGGTGGCAAAAAAAAGGCCTGGCAGAAACACAGCTCACCAACAGGATAAAATAAAAAGAAATTCTTCGGTAGAAAAATGGTCTAAAGCAAACAGAAACTCTTTCTAAACATGGAGATTTTGCTTAAATATCTTACCTTTGTGGTTCTTCTTCTTTTACCATTCACCATTTTTGGCTCTACCCGTCCGACCCGCTTTTATTCTGCACATCATGGGCGGGCGGGGCTTGGATAGGGGGTCAAAAACGAGATGAAGTATGCGATTATGGATTTTTTTTTTTAAAAGGTGGATTAAGACTGGCTCTTAATTGAAAGACTATTTCTATTTCTATTCTGCTTCTAATATTTATTGAATATTTCTCCTCCCTTCATTTGCTTGGCTTTAAACACGAAATAAACGCCTCATTAATGAGCTTAGTTTTAATGGCCGTTCCGAATCCCGACCATTTTGCCAATTCAGGTGATGGTTCGTTCCCGTCGAGAAACGATGATGTGCCCCAAACTCTTTTACCCCAGTCAGTAACCTGGGTGCAACTTTACCCCGAATGTCCATTTAGCACAAATAGGGTCATTACCGCAGACTTTCCTCAGGAAGTCGTTCCTGTCTTTATCTGAACAGAAGCAGACAGGTTTTTTTTTTTGAATTCCACTACTCGAAAGGAAATTGGATCATTTTTGCCTGAACAGAGTCTTTTCTGACGCTCATCAGCCGTCCTGTTTCCTGCTTTAACACTAATAATAGTGAGGCGGCGGAGATCGTGACCCGTGACTCGCCCAGGCAAAAGACTGATACGACTGTCTGGCTCATCCCTGTGAGTCATGAGCGAGTGCATTATAAAGGTGAGATGGAAGATATTCAGCATCGGGATCTTTGGTCTGCGTTTGTGTATTATTGTTAGAACTGGGTGGTTTGCTCTGCTAGCAGGAGCCATCCGGTGTCCTATTTAAGTCTGCTTTTCCGCCATGCTGTTATGGTTGTTTGGCCGCTGCGGTTCGGAGGTGCTGGCCGATTGATCAGGAGGCTGCAGATTCCAGTTTGGAGGCACTGCTGGACGCTTCATCAAAGCCCTTAACGCTTGACTGCTTGACTTGTACGATATCCTGGAAAGATATCCTGCTCAAACGAGTGCCGACGACATTCACTCTTATTCGTACTTGCCTGCTGTTCTGCATTTGCACGACTTATTTTCAGCCTAGATTTGGGTCTTTTCTGCACTAGTCCTCTCACTCGCCCTCTGTGGCTGTTTGTTATTTGAATGTAGATTTAAATGTTGCGCGTGCATGAGCTTTCCAGCCTCACTGGTCAAAGACTTCTGAAAGGTTGCTAATTCCAATCTTAGCTCCACCATTTACATTTATGTCATGTCAAAAACGCTTCAACGCGAGGTATAAGACGCATCGTAGCCACATGGAAATTGCATGGACGTTTACGGCATTTTAGCAGACGCCCTTATTCAGAGCGACTTACAATTCATACACAATCCAAGCTATTGTGGGTTAAGGGTTTTGCTTAAGGACCCAACTGTGGCAGAGGACTTGTGGATCATTGTCCAGTACCTTAACCGCTAGGCTACCACAGTCCCGAAGCTACCCCTGTCGCCCTTTACAAACCCTTTACTGCCTTGTGGTCTTAGATCGGGATCTGAGGAACTGGGGATCTCAGTATCCCGCCACTAAATGACCATTCTGGCTACAGCTTTGAAACTTTTTAACTTTAGCTCGCTGAAAATGTGAGCAGATTTTAATCTCGTCACGTTTTCTTATGCTCTTAGATCGACAAACATGTACTTTGCAAGAACGTGAAGATAGACAAACGAAAGGAAAGTTCAAAGTTATTGTTAAAAAAAAAAAAAGCGTTCCCGTTATAACCCCAATTATCCCCCCCCACCCCCCTGAATAAATTCGTCCCCGAATAAACTGCAAACTTGCAACCAAAATCTAAAATATGTTGTGTTCTAAGTAGTTCCTTGAACAAGGAATGCATATTCCATGTTTGAGATTTAATGGTTCAAAAAATGTGTTAAATACCTAAACAAAATCATAAGGCAAACCATTATAAACGATCCTACGGTCTAAACACGTGGGGTTGCAGTGCGCCCTCTGGTGGCCAGACTACGCGTGGACGACGGTCATAAAATACGGCTCTAAGTTTAGCTTGCGCAGTTTCTTTTTCTTTTTCAATATCGGCCCACGATATTATCGGTCAGACTGCTGAAAGTGATTGAGTGAAAAAATAAATAAATACACATTTGACTGCAAGTGATGCAACCGAGCAGGCAGACTCTGTACCTTCCACTGATCAGGTCCAAAAAAAAAAAAAAAGGCTAGGGTTCCTAAATCACAGCTTTCCTCTTTACAGTTCTTGCTGCTTTATTGCCATGGTAACAGGCAGTATATTTTTACGGTGTTCTCCTAGAAAGGAACAACCCACAACCTGGTACATCTAATCATGATTAATATTCTCCGGCACTAAAGGCCTAATAAAATGAGAATTAATGTACTATGGCTTCCTGTAATGGGAATGCGGAGCTGTAAGTGGTTTAGTTTGAAGCAGGGGTTTGTTTTCTTTGTGTCGCATCCCTGCTCGCTCGTGGAGGGGTATCAGAGCCGTGCTGCAGCGCCGACGCGTCAAGTCACCCACAGTGGGCCGTCACGCCTATGTGAAGATGCCTATAGGACATTAAAATTCACCTGACACCCTGGTCCCTCGAGTCAGTCTGCGGAGCGAGTCGTCATAATAACGCCGGGTGCAGAATGCAATATAGAACCGAGAGCTCTGCGACAGAGACGGGGCCGTGCTGTGCTAAACGCCTAGCATCGTTTGGTGTCATTTTTAAGACCTAGCGTTTTTGGCAGGTCAGGAGGAAGTACACTTGTTTGCTTATTTGGCTCCTTGTGCCCATCTCAGCGACGCACACAAGGTTATATCCATACACAACTTCATCTCAAGACTCATATAGTCCCATATAATATATATATATATATATCGTTATGGTCCTAATAACCGGCTGGTCCGATTAATCGAACATGCCCCATGTTACAAGACGGGACGTGCTGTAATTTATATAACATATTAAATGTTTATTAAAGCTTTATTGTACGATTTACACGTATAGCGAACGTACAAACAAGCACTACTGTTGCTACTCTATTTAGAAAGGGTAGTGTTAAAACAATGGGATAGTGATCATTTATCGTTATTTATCTGCCTCTTTGTTTAAATCCAACAAAGCATTACAGGAAAGGAAGACAACGCTCAGCGTCGTAATAAAAGTGCGATATGAATCGATCCGTGTATTGTTTAGGGACCTTTAAAAGACTGAACTATACAAGCACTAACAAATTTACGCACAAATTAACGGCGACGCGCTCTCGCTCGTGTGAAATCCCAAGAGCTCCAGAGTTGCGTTTAAACCGAACCGAGTCGCAGCCACGTTTCATTTCTTCATCTCTGGTACTTCATTACACCTCCACTCACCCTAACAGCACCAACCGTGACACGATTCCTCCAGTGTCCTCAACTGCTGTCTAGTATCTGTCAGATCTTAGCTCTTCACCTATTCCGCACGCACACACACACACACACACACACACACCTGAGGGTCCGGCCTACAACCTTCATCCACACCACAAGGCGCTTTTATTCCAGGGAGCTCATTATTATGGTATAAAGCATCACTAATAGTGTAAAAGTTTCTTAAGCACGCGCGAGACAAACCGAAACATAAAAAGCCTCGTCAAGGGTGAAGCAAACGTCTGCTTAATTGAGTCGTCCTAATTACGCCTACTGTTTTGTATTACTTGTCATGAACTGCCAAAGCACAGCACGTTGTTTTAAAAAGGCAAGGCGATTTAAATGGATTTGAGACCAGGTTTCTCTGAGCTGACGAGAGCATCTTGTCGAAAAGTCTGGAAGCGTAAGCGGCGTATTTTAGTATAAAGGTTGTTGCGCGGAAACAAATGTATTTATATAGTGCTTTTAACAACGGAGCATTGTCTTAAAGCAGCTTCAAAATCTTATATGATCTTAAAAGGCCTAAGCCCTAAGCTTAAGCCTAGGGCGACAGTGGCAAGGAAAAACTCCCTGAAAGTAGAAGGAAGAACCGTCCTCCATTAGGTAAATACTTAAAAGTATATTAAAGTCATAGTTAAATTAAGTAACGAATACAATTTCGATTGGTGAAGTTGGTAATAAACTAAGTAGCAAAACAGTATTTCTTCTAGACTTCATGGTCCTGCTTTAATGTACAGTAACTGCTTGAAAGTTCCAGCGTTGGTCGTTAGAAAAATCGCCCCATTTTGAAGGATTTAGGATTTTGAGCTCAGCTAATTACGACTGGAAAGAGAAACCGCGGAGCTGGAAAGGTCTGGGTGAAGTCCGTGGCTGAAAATTGGGAGAATTTGTTGCCTGCAGTAAGTATGACGAGCATGCCGACGCCTGGAGAGAATTTACCTTTCCCTCGCAGCCAGGAAAGAATTTCTGAGAAGCCCTCAGGTCAAAACAAGTTGCATTTTGTATACGATCCATATTTCGATGTTTCTCTGCGCTAATGCACCAGTTTAGCCTTGTGGAGGGTTTTGTTACCCGGCTGCTCTTGTAGCAAAATTGCGGATCTGAAGTATTCGACGGTTTAGCTGTCGGCATAAACTCGGGCAGAAGCCATGTGTGGTAAGGAAAACCATGGTGCTCTTCATCGCGACTTTAATTAGAAACTCTCAGCCGTAAGGACTCGGGGAGATTGTGACAAAAAAAAATTGTGGCAAAATAAGCTCCAGACCAAAAGGTGGCAGAGGTGGGACTTTGGGATGCAAGAAATATTAGTCTTTAGGACCTGACAGGGTGGCAGCAGCAGTAGCTCTTGGGCTTCATGGTGGTTTCTCCAGCGGTAAGAGTGTTAAAGTCTCACGAGCAGGTCCGGAGTGGGAGCTGTTGGGCACTTAAGAGTGTAGGCAACTTCAAAAAGGCATCTGGAAGTCATTTTTCTTGGTCTCTGGCCTTTCAGCAAGGACTGTACGCACTTTCCTCTCACACAAATTCCGCTCAATCTGACAACGAAGCGTAACTTGATGGATACGTATTGAAACCTTATTAACATAAAGTCAGTGGCATTCTGAGCGGATTCAAACAAATCTGATTGTTTCGATCGCATTTGGCAGCCTTTTAAATGCACGGGGCAAAAGTGTTCCTTGGTCCTCAAAGGGATGAGGACATTGCAGTTTTGACGTTTAATAGTCAGCGGAATTGGCGTAAACCATTTATACACGAGGGAGCTTTTCCTTGCCACTGTCGCCCTAGGCTTGCTCAGTTTGGGATTGGCCTTTTTTAAGATCATATAAGATTGCAAAGCTTCTTTGAGACAAGGCTCCGCTGTAAAAGTGCCCTAGAAATAAATTTGACTTTCACCACTTACGGTTCATCGAATCTGAATGTATCCATGATGCAAAACCTCAATAAAACGATTCAAAACAACAACAACAACAAAACAAAACAAAAAAATCAGCCATCTGTCCAGCCCTGAATGTAACCTGGATGTAAACAGTAATGTCAGAATCGTAAAGAAACAAATAAATCATTAGTGCAAAGGAAAAGGAAAAGGTGTTTTCAGTGAGAATGTCTCTCTTTTTTTGTTTTTTTTACCACTTTCTTTCCTCCCATGCGTGTTAGGTTAATTGGTGTCTCTGAATTGTGTATGCAAAACACCCCAGACGTGTAACTAGAAAAGCCCGGATAAATGCAGTGGCAAACGCCTCCGATATCCAGCCGAAATACTTGATGGATCACATCGATGAAAGACAGAAATGTGTGGAGATCGACGATCCGTTAAGGGACCGAGAGTCGGCCGCGACGCTACGGCTAACCCACCAATGCACTAAAGTCATTTCTGGTGTAAGGTGATTAACAGAAACCAGATTATCCAGCCCCGATATCTTACCTACTGTAAGGTAATTACTCAACAGCCTTTTTCAGAGGACGCCGCGTTTTTAGGAGAACGCTGGCTTCAGTCGTGTCAGCTGTTAGTAAATTGTCTCCAGCATCTTGCCAGGCCACAAACACCTGTTCCAGGCTGTTGTAAATGGGAATGCTGAGATGACAGGTGTTTGTGATAGACCGCTGAGGAGGATTTATGCTGCATGTTGATTCGGGGGCGATCAAGCTCCAGGGGAAGCGTGGGCTGAAAAAGAAGAGGCATTGTCGCTGCATTTAGAGGACGAATTTGAAAATTGCTACCAGTGGTTGATGTTAGAAAAGGCGGCGATCACAGGTCTCCAGGGCCCGACTGAACGTTTTCCAGGCTCTGCGTAACACGAACTGCTCTGCTTCCTTATCCGAAATGAACCCGCTTCTGATTCAGTCTTTTGTTTTTCTTTTTTTTTTGGCCATTTAGCAAATCCTCCCACACCTTTGCTGAATCAGTATGTTTTTTTTTCTGATTCTGGGGATTTGGATGTTTTGAAATAAATAAATAAATCTCTGCACCCCATATTCAAGATTCTCCTGTTGCCATGGTAATGTAAGCTAAAGAAGGAAAAAAAAAGTGGCCCGACTTCATTTTGTTGAAGATTATTTTAACTGACACCCCTGATCCCGGCATCACTGTAAAGGCAGTCGGTGTTTTTTTGGGTTTTTTTTTTTAACAGGATGCAGAAACGTCCGACTAAAACGCAGACATCAATCAGAAGAGCATCGCTGTGTGAACGGGATATCCCAGGACAAATGTAAGCAAGGCTTAAGAACTGATTAGGGAGCGTCTATATATGTGTACACACACACACACACACATACTGGAAGCTTGAAAGGTTAGGAACGTATCTGTGCATAAATACGAGCTAAAACCAACACCGGGATTACACACGAGTACTAAAAAATAATTAAGATATGACAAGATGACCTTTTATTATACAAGGAAATATTGCATCTCCAGGGCATTAAAGCTTATTTGTATATCGTTCACCTAATGATCTATAAATAAAAAACTTGTTATACTTGGTCGTTTATTTATGTTTGTTTTATAATGTGAATTATTATTTTTTCTACTACTAATTTCAATTGTAATCATTTGTTATTTATTTTAAACTAATTTTTCTATAATTTAATATACATTTAGTATTTGTCTATTTAACATCTGGGCCGTCCATGGAGGACGGGTCCCCTGTTGCGTCTTGGTTCCTCCCAAGGTTTCTTCCTACAATTTGGGGTTTTTTTTCCTTGCCACTGTCGCCCTGGCCTTGCTCAGCTTGGGATTGGCCTTTTAAGATCATGTATTACTGTTAAAAGCTGCTTTGAGACGATGCTACGCTGTAAAAAGCGCTATAGAAATAAAATTGAATTGAATTGAATTGAAAAGGATTAGTAGATTAGTAGAATACGTACCTCAGAAAAAGTCACTGATGCTGGTCAGGCTGGAAAAGGTTACAGAGCCATCTTTAAAGAATTTGGAACCCATCAAGCCCGTCAGATATGGTGGGTACAGAGGAACGAGACCATGGTTTCCCTCCACAGGGGTGGACGACCAACGAAGATCGCTCCAAGAGTTACGGTCTGCGAGGTCACCGAGGAACCCAGGGGTAAGTTCTAAGCAACTAAAGGCCCGACTCACATGAATGTTCAGGAGCTGGCCATCATGGGAACGAGAAGTATTGGCGGGAGAAGAGAAAAACGACGCATTGCGGCCAAAGAACCTCATCCAATGCGAAATGGGCTACTGATACAAGACCAAAAATCATTCGATGAAATGAATCAGCTCGAATTTGGAAGGCTGCTGCACTGACAGGGGAGGAGGAAAGGAGGTCCAACTAGAGCGACCACTGTTACCAATGAATCTATCTATCTATCTATATATATCAGTCTTAAAATCCCTTCCTAGGCAGTTGAACCCCCGTCTGCACCTCAACCCATGTCAGCGACTCTCATGCCCACCACTAATGACATGACCATACAAGGTTAAATAGCTGGGGCACCCAATCGGCTCCTAGAACTGATGCCTTTCGAGCACTTAAGCCCGACCAGAATTATAAACGCCCCATTGCGTTAAACAAACGCAACGCAAAGCACAGATTGCGTTTCCTTTCCTGTACTTGCTCAGAGGAATCGCATAATCCAAGCCAAATCAATCAAAACGTGCATGGCTTGATTTCTGTTGTTTATTTGCTACCCGAGTAATAAATCCTCATCGTGTGGCGATACCACATTTTTCCGGGGGTAGGACTGGTCTCGGCTTAATATCCCCCAAAACATATTTACTGCTCGTGACCATATGGCAGCATCGTACATCCAATTCGCCCCAAGCTGACTTAATGGCCGTAAGCGAAGTCCTGCTGACACAATGTTGATGTAAACGTCTCTACGAAGCATCAGGCGGACGTGATTTATGGACGCCGTTCTTGAGCTCATCAGTCATCGCCCTCCAGCGCCGGTCCGCTGCACTCACAGAGCCCGTGTTTCGGTGTTGATAAGCTTTGCTCCCCTTCCTCTCATTACAAACCGTAGAGCACTCAATTAGTCCCGCTTCCTTGAGAGATGACAGAAAGGTCTCCGAGTCATCATTCAATACTGATGATGACATTTAAGTGCATGAGCTGCAGTTCCAAGAACGACGCAAGACATCATTGTTTGCGACTGAGGCCAATTAAGAGAACGTCTCAGCCGTCCACGTCAGATCGAGGTCCCGACTGACCGGGACGGTTCAACAGGGCGAATTTGAGGTCTTCGGTTTAGAGGATAAATCGGAAGCCGACAGCGCTATCGCCGTGTTTCGCTGCCTTAAGCGCCAGTCCCGTCAGGGTCCAGAGGGAGTTCCTGTATTGTTTTGAAAAAAATGTATCTGGAATTGAATTTTTTTTTTTTTTAATTCTACTTAATAAATACAAGAGAAGCTGCTCTTGACTTTAACAGACCACCAGGTCAAGCTGAGTATTACGAATTTAGTTCCCAAAGTGACTCAAATCCCGGCGGTGCCTTCGGGCCAGGTTGGGTATCACACTGGCACATAACTGACCGTGCCCAAGGGACGACGGGTACATTTCCGAATCCAAAGTAAAGGGCGTTCCACGTTTTCTCAAATTTACTAGGGTAACCGCCCTCATCATCGTAACCCAGACCGTGCCAAAATGAGGAAACTGAAAGCACGATAAGCAAGTGTAACGCAATTACCTCGGCGTTGGGTAATAAATTCTAGCACTTTTGTTCCCGACTGACTTTCGTGCTCCGGAAAAAGCAACACTAAAGACCCCGCAGAGCTGAGATTCACATATTTTAATCCAAACACCACGGTTTTGTTTTGTTTTTTTTTTTTCCTTTCTTTCAAAGTCGACGTGCGGTCGGGAATCCGGTGTCGCGTTTTGACACCGGGCTCTCAAACGGGGCGCTTTAATTGCGCGCTCGTTCCTCCGGCTGCACCTCAGCTGCTGTGCTCCTGCAGCGCCTCTGCCATGAACAGCTTGCCGAGGTTCTGCGAGGTGAACTCCTTCACGTTCTGACAGTAGTTGTTGATTTGTCCTTGGGAAGAAAAGGAAAACGTACATATGTAAATGATAAGCTCATTAACTAAACAAGCGGCGCGGCATCACACGTATAATTAGAGAAGATTAATCCTTCAATCAAGACTCCAGCAGAAGGTGCAGGACAGGACCGGAATAACTAGAGTTACGGAATAACGCGGTACGGGGAAATTAAAAGAGAAGTTTAGGCAGAACGTCAGGGAGGCTCGGGACATTACTCACTTCACACACTTCAATCAACCCCCAACTTGTTGGAATCTTTGATCAAAAGGAGTAAACCGAGATTTTGACCAGTTAACCTCGTTAAAAGTTAACCTTTTAAAACCTAACCTAGAGCTCGAGGACCACCAGGCTCCCGGTGCGCCCCCTTCCCCCGCCTTATAATAGCCCATTTCATTATTGTCGCACATAGGACCCTAACAGAGGGATTAATAATGCACTGTTCCAATGAAGGGCAGCAGGGGGGGCGGCAGGGGGGGCTCGGTGGGGCGGCAACGCTGCCTCACAGCGAGAAGGTCCCGGGTTCGATCCCAGCGTGGAGCGGCCTGGGTCCTTTCTGTGTGGGTCTGCATGTCCTCCCCGTGTCTGTGTGGGTTAACTCCGGGTACTCCGGTTTCCTCACAGTCCAAAGACTCGCGTTAGGTTCATTGGGGTCTCTAAAGTGGCCCTAAGCGTGTGACTGTGTGCGCATATGATGGATTGGCGCCCCGTCTAGGGTTGCTCCGGGCGTCGGCAGGTCCCGTGTGGATTAACCATGCTCTAGCAGCACTGCAATGAAACGGCTTCACAGCCAGAGAAATCTCTGGGTAAATAAGAGGGGAAAAGACAATAAATACCTCCAAACAACTGAACCTGCCTGGAGCTTTTTTTTTTTCCCCTCCATTACAGACGGCGCTCATCACAAACGTTCCCAATCTGACAGTCAGAAGATATCCTCATGCCGACTGGAAGGTGTGCCAGAAAAGCTTTTCTCCACCGAACCTCTAACTGAAAACTAGGCTTTGGCTTTTTGGAAGTACACTACTCCATCCACACGAACCTTCTGTCTACGTTTAACGTGATCTGGGTAAGCCGTTACGTAATAAGCCGTTAGATATTTAGCCACAAGAAGCTCTTCTGCTTTACTGACTGTGCAGTAATTAGCACAATCTGAACATGGAAACCTCTCCAGTTGCTCTCGCCCTGCTGAATGTGTGCAGATGGGAAAATCAATGAGTATGAGAGGATAAAGAGAGTTTAATTGGTTCTGAATGGCTGTGATTGCCCCCCTCAGGCACCTGCGATGAGGAGAGTTTCCATGCGTGGAGGAGGAGGCAGGGGTTTGAACATCTTGCTGATGTCCTCCTCCGGCAGAGGCGGCTCTCCACGACTCTGCCGCTGAGCGTTCTCCTGCTGTCGCCTCTGTAAGTACTGCACACACACGGACGGACACACACACACACACACACACACACACACACACACACACACACACACACACACAGACACACACAGACACACACAGA